>JBBGZY010001390.1:2040000-2093352 GCA_037952925.1 Lithobates clamitans | reverse complement strand
TTACCAAAGTTACAGTTACCTTTTTAAAGCTAAATACCCTATTTGAATACAGAATTATTAACTGTTCTTGAGGGTGTAATGTTTTTTGTCCATAACAAAGATAATGATAATGTTTAATCTAACTATGGTCTTTGATACTATATTATGCAAAGGTTTGGGCACACCTGATCCAACTATATGTTTTGTGGATTTTCTTAGGGGAAATCAAGGTAGCTCAATCATTACAGGGACAACTTTTAGATGTCTGCAGTTTCTAAAACTCAGTATTTGGTGATTTTATCAGGCAAGAAAAAATAAAACAAAATGTGGCACTTGCAAAACATTTGCAGCTCTGCCATTTATCCACTGTAATTTATTGTCTTTAACTTTTTTTTTATGGCAAAACCTAGCTTGGCTGAACTACTTAACTGAAGCTGAAAAACAATGCAAAAAAATGTGCTTGAATGGGTGCAGATTTGTCAGAGATGGCCTATAGATATTTGCAAGATTCTGTGCCTTCCATATGATTTTATCATGCGTCTGTGCATGCCTCCCTCTGTTCATTGCAGCCTACCTGTGCCAATCTGCAGCCTCTGTGTGCCGATCTGCAGCCACCATTGACCGGTCAGCGTGTTATAAAAACATTCAGCGGCCATTTCAGTGTTCAAAAGCTGCGCCTCCTCCTCGTCTGTGATAGGCAGAACACACAATTTCCCAGCAGTCAGTGTTCAGCCTATCACAGACATCCGCTCATCCTAATACCACGGATGAGGATGAGAGGGTGTCCGTGATAGGCTGAACACTGACTGCTGGGAAATTGAGTGTTCTGCCTATCGCAGATGAGGAGGAGGCGTGGCTTTTGAACACTGGAATGGCCGCCGAATGTTTTTATGATACGCTGACCGCCGTCTGTCTGCATGACACACTGATCAGGTAGGCAGATGGCGGTGGCTCGAGTATAAGCCGAGGGGGGCGCTTTCAGCCTAAAAAAAAGGGCTGAAAATCTTGGCTTATACTCGAGTATATACGGTATTTATATCTGCCAGTTTTATTGCACTCCCAAAAGATGACTATTGCTGTATTTCTGGGAGGCTTTTGTATTATGTGAAATCATTCACTAAATACAAAGGCTTCTCTGGATGGGCAGCAGGGGGGGGACTGGCATAGCTGCTCTGTGTGTCTCTCACAGCCCTGAGTGCCAGTGTATGCTCCACAGAGCCATTAACCTGTCAGAAATAAAAAAGATAAGCCCAGATGTCATGCACCTTCTTGGACTTAACTCATAGTCTGCGTGCACTTTTTATGAAGTGGCTGAATTTCTGGAATTCAGCTTTTAATTTTTATTTTATTTTTTCTACAAAATTACAATGAAGTAAATGACTTCCAAATGAGTTTGTTCATGACATTTCTTTCATTGTGAATGCTAAAACACAAAGGTCACCAATGTTCATAAGAATAAACAAATATTTGAAAGGGAGAGCATTGTGAATGGTAGCACAGGATGTTCTCAAATATGTACTAACACTGATAGAGTGTACAATATTTAAGCCTTTATTATGGCTGATGTGTCTGACTTATGTTAATGTTCAGGAGCTAACTGACGGGTAGGAAGGATTAAGATGTCAAGAGAAATTAAGCTAAACACATCAGCCAATCAGTTGCATTCATCACGCCGACCGTGAAACCTTCTTATATTTAAATCAGATCGTCTTGTGTGTGACACTGAGCTCTTCGTTAAGCACTAATAAGTGTCCTTTATTCCCATTCCACTGCAGATGTACAGTCTTCCCTTCTGCTGTCCTTGTGTCAGAAATACTTTCAGAATTGGTCCCGTATAATCATTCCAAGTGCTTAATGCGTTTCGGTTTTTAAAATTGTAACTCCCTTAGGATGTAGGAGACTGGATGAATATAGCAAAGGATCATGGAAATCATTCAAACCTTCATTGAATTACAACACTTGAAGAATGGGAGAAGAGGCTATCTCCCAAAGACAACAGTCAAAGCGGTGTACATTAAATCATTCTTTCTCATTCATATTCTTATCCTCCACAACCAGGCCAGGAGATAATTGCAGCTGTGAATCATCACAATGGAGTTTTTTTTTTTTGTAATATCAGTTATGGGAGAATATTAGGAGAAAATAAAAAAAATGAACATTCAGATAGCTTTTTCTGTTTTTCTCAAGGCAACAGATCTGAACTTAAAATTGTAAAATACAAATCACATAGAGTTCTGACATGTAGACTGATAACAAAACATTTCAGTGTTGCATCATATAAATGTTGAATGTCCCAAAATATGCATTTGCCTAAAGCGGACCTAAACTGTAAAGTTAGGCCTACTTTAATCAGGCAAATATTAGGGAAAAGTGGCGCTGGCATATAAAGTTGCTTAACAATTCGGCAAAGCGGGACTTCTAGCGCTCCCAATTCAGGGTCCTTTAATCTGAGGCTATCATGGTGGGGCACATACTTCAGCAATAACTTCATTTAAAGTGAATGAATCCTCTGCAGACACCTGGTCACATGACCTAAAAGGGGAACATTGCAGGATGTACTTTTTGCAGCTTTTAGATATGTTTTTGCTGGTGGCTTTCATGCTGTTACCTTGCTTTCTTAATGCCTGCATGTTACAGTTTGGGTCTACATGAAAGTTTTAAAGCAAATGTATAATAAAGGGTCAGTCCTTACAAACTTATAATTGATCTTTGAGAGGACTTTGCGCCTACCAGTAAACCTACTAATCTAGATTTCTTGCTTACAAGAGAAACAAACAATAGTCTTTATAACAATTAAAATTAGTCAGAAAAATGCTACATATAATTCTATAATTGGTGGACCAACTCAGCCACATAGTTAATATCTCTCTGGTAGTGTAATGTAAAACAAAGTAGCTATTCTGTCTCCTGCTATAATGGGAATAGTCAAATTTCTCCTGCTGCAGTAAAGTGTAAAAAGTGCAAGACCCAGCAGAGAAAGAAATGCCTCTTTTCATGACCACAACAGCTAGATAGACCTGGGTACTGTGTGAAAAATATCTTAGGAGCCAATACATCTAGTTCTGTGTGAAAAACATCTTGTAACATACATAATGTAGTGCTAGTAGGTAATGTGTAGCTTATTGTTCTGTGTGTATGTATATATGTATAATCTTTCTTCCAAAATAACTGACAGTGAATATATCATTCCTGCTCTACTTATTCCTTTACCTTGTGGAGGAGAAATTAATGCTGTTCTATGTCTTTGGGTTGGGTTGTGGTAACACGTAATAATCCAGAATTCTATATACAGTATTCTGTTTTGTGTCCAGCTCTGCATATCTCTGGTGATCTAACTGATCATTATGTGCATATGTACAAGTATGTGCAAATGATCCCTCACTGGTTTTGAGGCTAATTGAGAGTAAGGCGGCACTATTTCTACATAATTCTAAGATCGACAACAAAAGGGGGAGTGCAAGTCTGAAAGGTTGAAGCACGCGCCTGAAAAACAAAAATCTGATTTACTCCAAACTGAATCTGCACAAAATCTTTATTGCATCACTCGTGTAATACATCATCAAAATTAAATTTTGGATTCTACATCTACGCCTACCAGCACATGACTCTACAATAGATCATTTTTCAACTTCTTCCTCTGTATTACCAAGGCTTGCAATGTACTGCAGCCTCCTTTAGCACAAATGATTATGAACGCTGTTCAATTTCTCCCTAAGGGAGCTATATATTCAATGCTCTTTAGGCACAAGAAAGAATAGGGATTGTGGTCAGTACAATTAGCAATTACTGTGACACTCGAGCTCCTTTTGTGTTGTGGTCATGGGAAGTATACAAAATTGATCAGTGAGATCTACAAGCAAAAAATATGTTTTTGCACTTATTATTCTTACTATCTAAATTTCCAGGGATAGACATGCCAACCTGTGCAACCATTACTGCTGCCCAGGGGCCCCATAAAATCTTCAACCTTTCAGGAAGGCCCCACGAACTGTCTCATACCATCTTTCTACTTTCCAGCTGATAACCAGGGCCAAATGGATCAGAACGCTCATATCAACAGGTGTTCCTGTCCAATGCCAGGTTCACTTTTTAAACACATATAGCTTTGAATAGAAAACACGCTGTTTGAAAGGGCTGTGTTCAACTTGCTTTGCCTGCAGTTCAAATGCACTACAATAGGATATTTGCATCCAAAGGAATGAAAGCGGGTCAAATGCAGTATCTGAACTGTTTTGTACTGTTCAGTCAAAGTGAAGATAACATGATTCTTGCTGAATTCTAACCTGCACTTTAATTGCATTCCAAACGAACTCAGAAAAGCAACAAACCATCAACAGAAACCCTAGGGAGGCTGAAAATCTCATGGGCATGGCATGTAATTATAAACAAATTTTAGAGCTAGAACCCATGATGGCAGAGAGCTGTATACAATGCTAGTGGATAGTAGTACATAGCAGAGACTGAGAGCAAGAGAAGGTAGCCTAAACTGAGCACTTTCTTTTTTGGGAGCCAAACAGGTTTGCAGGGGAGCCTAACATTGACCAGGCAGCACCTTTAATAAGAAAGAGACAACTTGGCAGTAGGGTGAGTGTAAAATTAGGGCAACAGTGATGTAAAAAGTGGCCAAACCTTATCTCTGCAAAGAGGTCCCCAGTAGTTTGCTGCTTCTTTTCTATTTGCATGTTGCAAATTTATTTAGAAATTCCCTTACATATTGTAGAAGCTGAAATTGTACTCAATTGATATTTAAGCACCACAGACTAGAATTATAGTCTGAAAGTCCTGCCAGTTGCTTTAGACCAGATCTCTTGTGTTATGGCACTAAGAAGAGACTTGTTACTAATGAATGCCATACGGTATATATAGTAGACAGATGGTAAACATATTTGTATGCTGACTGCAGAACTCCCAGAGTTTATAAATGTACTGTATATCTGTGTGACTAACAAATGTATAAGGAAGACCATGTTTTCTCTAGATGGCTACATTTGCAGGAGCTGTGTAAATTATTAAAAAATATATATATAAATAATTTTGAGCAGTGTTTATCAGCCCTTTTTTGGGAGGCTTTTGGTCCCAGAGATCCTTTTTTATACTGAATTCAGTTTACCATGAACACTAATATTGCCCTAAGATGTTGATGAACCCACAAGCCTAACACTTATTGTACAGGTGTTTAGTTGCTGGTTTATTTAAATTCTTTATTTTTGGTTTACACTGTCATACAGAGCCCCAATCGGCATACAGAAATGGAAGACAAAAAACACATGCACATATTATGCTCATTTACATGATATCAACAATATAGGATCTGCTTGAAATGGACTCTGTCGGAATCAGGTGCCCCGTGTTCCTCTTGCTGATGTTATAATCATATAGACTTATGCAACATCAGGAAGAAATAGAGAAGACTGCCATAGTGTGAAACCTTAAATGTTATTTTGCCATAAACCACTTCCACATTTACGCCTACTCACATTAAAAAGTGCTATACTTGCGCTAAGGTACATCCACTTGTTTGCTGACATCAAGAGTACTAGGGTACCTGCTCCATATGCTGTGACCACGAGTGGTCCCTTCCTAGTCTTCTTTGGGTGTATGACGTGTCACTTTTGGGTGTACCATGCAGGATGTTGTCATTTCCTGGCCTGCCCCGGCGCGGCATTTTTTTTCCACAGGCTTTGGTAGTGATTTTATAGCAAAATAAAGTTTTTAGGGTTTTACCCTATGGCGGTCTTCCTCTATTACTTCCTTATGTTGCATGAGTCTATGTGATTATAACATCAGCAGGAGGAGGGAAAAGGAGTTGGTCCAGGTGGAAAGTGGATGGTGTTTAACCCCTGTGCAACATGCGGTTTTTGACTTACCTGTAGTGGGTGGTAAGTTTTCTGTGTTAGTGGTGGTGGAGGATCACTGGAGCACTGCTTTATTTGTCTGCATGTATTCAGGAAGTGAACATGAGAGCACTTTTATGGGATCTATGATGTCAACACTGTATCAAGGGTAATTTGTTGGAGATATCTGCATTTTTTGTGGAATTTTAATAAATGGACACTTTTGTTTGCACTTTATCGTATAATATTTATTTTTTTAGTTGTATGCACATTTGTATACACGGGCCAAATGTGCTGTAAAGAATTGATCAATTTACAGGCATGTACGAAGTCCTTTTATTGCATTTTGGATACAGCAGCTTTGGTGCTTTTTATAGATCCAAGCACTGGTGGATGGTATTAGACCCATGTTCTTGTTTTCATCGTCTCTTGACTACACCATGGGTAACTAAAGAGCTTTATCCCTGGATGACTGATTAAAATGTATAGGAATAAGGAGTAGGTGACTTCCAAGGTCAAAATGGACCCAAAGGAGGTGTTGTAGAAAACTGCTGCCATCGAGCCAATCTTAAGGGTTTTTATTTCAGACCAGAGTAATACCTTATGTTCAGTCTTTGTGGCTTTTCTGCAATCATTTAATAAGGAGTATTTAGTAGACTATGGTATTCTGCTGAGCAGGTGATTTCAGTCTGATCGAGGTTTATTTTAATCTTTAGATTTTCTAAATATGGAGCCAGTTTAAAAATACATAAATTAATACTAATATGCTAAATTGGAACTTGATAGTATGTGCATATGTAAAGATTTTCAAAGAACATTTGGTTATTTGCTCCTTTCTGTGGACTGATGTCAATAGTTCAGTGTCCCTTGTGAAGTGCCAGTGCAATATAGATAATTAGCCAACAAAATAGAAGATAGTGCGCTGTCTCGTTAAATAGCAATAAATTCATAATGTGAACACATGTGCATGTGAAAAAACCTTATTGTATAGGCAAAAGACTCCTCAGCATTGTGCAAATAAAGTGAAATACAACAATTAACAAGTCTATTTCATTAGTAACCTATCAAAAGTATGAAAATTAAATTATTGATTATAAGAACAGTTCATTATTCACTCATAATCAAAGATCAAAAATCTTAAAAAGTCCATCCATGTGAAAAACAAAGTGCTCTGTGCCCTGATATAAAAAGTACTCCAGTGCTCAAAGTGCTAGTAAGATAATGGGGCCTCTTACTAGACCACAGTGATCTCAAGCTATAGAGATCGCTCGCACTTGTATAGCTTGGAAGAGCCGACACTCTCTCTCACTTTCGGATCTCCACACAGCTCAGTGACCCAAATGACCGGGGTTAGCATCGAAGTCCCCAGCATATAATGAAAACGTCAGCCAACACTCCTTGATCAAGCTTCGACACACGTATACATCAGATATACAAAGGGAGAAGTCTCATAGCGCAACTTTTAAAATATCCAATTTATTCCATAAAATATCTACACAGATTGAGAAACGACAGCCTTTTTACAGAAACTCGAACAGCTCGGCTGTGGTGTCATCCGACAAGCCTTAGACATGATGATGTTATATGTAGCAAGTTAAAATAACCCTTTTCATTTATTTCTGCCAGTGTATTGTTTTTAAAAACATACCAGAGTTTGCTTACTATTTCACATTACTTAACACTTTTTTTAAATTATAAGCCAGTCAAAAGTAATATTTAATATTGGCTAATTAATTCTGTTATATTTCAGTTTGCAGACGGTGAGCTGTATGCCTCCTCCAGTTTCCTCAGCAGTAATTTTGACCAAAGCTGTCGGTGGTAATGAGGTGAGTGCTCTCTCGCAATATGTATTTCCTTTGGAAAGACGATTAACTTATCATATCCCATCTGACAGTGGATCCATGCTGTTTTGTTTACTTCCCTTTCTTCAAACGGTTAACACTTTTTTGTGTGACTTATTACTTTACAAAAAGCTTTCTGTCTGTAATGCTAAAAACAGCTTTGGAAGGTCATCTAATACATAGTTCATGGCCTGACATGTTGAAAGAGTTTGCCAAAGTACAACTTATGTAGAGCAAATATTAAGATCCTGCTGCAGTATGGGAGCAGCGTGTTTCCTCATTTGGACCAGTTCGTATATGACCTGGTGAGGAGAGGCCATGTATGGGTCCAAATACAGGCAGTCCCCGAGTTACTAACACCTGAGTTACGAACGACTCCTACTTACGAACGGCCTCAAATGCCGGTCACTTGTGCTCCACGCTGGTCCTGGATACCTCCGGACACATCCCGTACTGCATGGCCAGAAGAGCCCCAGATAACATAACAAGCGCCCGGAACATCCCACATCCATCCACAGGCGGACGTTACACTTACGAATACAGTGTTCCGACCAGAAGTTACACTTACAAATGCAGTGTTGCGACTTACGAACAACTTTGACTTCCGAACAAACCTACAGTCCCTATTGTGTTCGTAACTCGGGGACTTCCTGTATTTGGAAATTTATAACAGCGCAAAGCTGTCGCTATAAGAAACTCCTGCTTCACGCTTTGCGATTTTGCCGCAAATACAGGGCGATTTATTGTGCAATTAAGAAGTATTGGCATCGCGAACGCGATTCTGGAATCATGGGCAGAATCACCCGATTCCAGGTATGAATGGAGATTGATAAATAAGGTCCTAATTTCCTAAGCGTATGTTTTTTTTTTTTTTTAATTTAATTTTTGGAATAATTTATTCCAGTGCTCGTCAACCTTTCGGCCTCATGAACCACTGAACTCACAATTTTGACTCCCGCGGACCACTAACATGAATTATGCATGCCTTATACACGCAATGCTCTGACTCTCTGCCCTCTGCCCCCCCTACCGCTGGATCACACTGCTGCCTGAGGCCTGGTTCACACTGGTACGACACGACAGTTATATGACTGTGGATCCGACTTTGCCCTGCGACTTGAAGTCCGATATCCGTCCGACTTCTATGAATGGGGAGCCGACTCTAATCCCAACAATACCAGGCACTTTGTGTTTGGTAGTAATTTTTAGGGGAAACTCGACGCCAAAAAAAAAAAAACGGCATGGGTTCCCCCTCCAAGACCATGCCAGGCCCTTCGATCTGGTATGGATTTTAAGGGGAACCCCGCGCCCTTTTTTTTCCCAATTTCCAAACCGGACTCTTATCGAAACACACAGCCTGACAGGTCAGGAAAGGGGGTGTGGATGAGCGAGCACCACCCCCCCCAATCCTGAACCGTACCAGGCCAAATGCCCTCAACATGAGTGGTGGGTGCTTTGGGGCAGGGGGGCCCTGCGCCCCCCACCCCAAAGCACCTTGTCCCCATGTTGATGAGAATAAGGGCCTCTTCCCGACAACCCTGGTCGTTGGTTTTTCGGGTTCTACGGGCGGGGGGTCTTATTGGAATCTGGAAGCCCCCTGTTAACAAGGGGGCCCCCAGATACCGGCCCCCAACTCTATGTGAATGAGTATGGGGTACATTGTACCCCCACCCATTCACCTAAAAAAAAAAAAAGTGTCAGAAATAAAACGCAGTACACAGGTTTTTAAAGTAATTTATTAAGGCAGCTTCTGATTTCTTCTCCCCTCTCCGGCTCTTCTCCCTCCTCCTCTGATGTCTTCTGCCTCTGCCGGTTCTCCTCCGCTGATGACTTCTAGCCCTCTCCAGTTCTTCTCCCTCTGTCCGCTGTCTCATGCCTCTGCCGGGTCTCCTCTCTGTGTTCTTCTCCCTCTGTTCTTCTGATGTTGCCTCGATGCGCTCTCCCGGTGTAATGCCAGATGTGCTATGACTTATAAAGACATGGGGCGTGGCCATCTGTTGACATCACACGGAGACCCTGCCCCCTTATGACGTCTCCGCCCCATCATGCCTCGGTCACTTTTTTTTTTTTTTTTTTAGGTGAATGGCTAGGGGTGCAATGTCCCCCATACTCATTCACATAGGGTGGGGGGGTCGGTATCTGGGGGCCCCATTGTTAAAGGGCGCTTCCAGATTTCGATAAGCCCCCCGCCCGCAGACCCCGATAACCAACAACCAGGGCTGTGGAAGAGGCCCTTGGCCTCATCAACCTGGGGACAAGGTGCTTTAGGGTGGGGGGCGCAGGGCCCCCCTGCCCTAAGCACCCACCCCCCATGTTGAGGGCATGTGGCTGGTACGGTTCAGGGGGGGGCTCACTCGTCCCCACCCCCTTTCCTGACCTACTGGCTCAGATAAGGGTCTGGTATGGATTTTGGGGGGACCCCATGCGTTTTTTTTGGCGTGGGGGTTCCTCTTAAATTCCATACCAGACCAAAGGGCCTGGTATGGTCTTACACATGCTTTTTTTTTTTGGGGTGTGGGATTCCCCTTCAAGATCATCAGAGCACAAGTCGCATTCCAAAGTCGGATCAGTTAAGACAGTGATCTGACTTTTATCCGACTTCAGTGATATTCAATGGGCTGAAGTAGGATCAAAGTCAGACCAAAGTAGTGCAGGGAGCATTTTCAAAGTCGGACCAGTTAAGACGGCTCTCATAGGGAAACATTGATTTTTACACGTCATGCGACATGAGCTCCTAATGTCGGAACATTTGTCGTACAAGTGTAAACCCGGCCTTATTCACACAATGCTCTGACTCATCATGCACGCTAACAGTATTGACTGTCAGGGAGAACAACACTGGAAACAACATTGGGCTGTATACATCCATCACAATGCTGATTTGCTACAGGATCTCCGAAAATTTCTTGTAGTTCACGGATTACTGGTTGGCGACCGCTGGTTTATTCATCTGTTATAATGTAGTGATAATGTACATTAAAGTTTTGGTTGAAGTGGGTAAGGATTAGAAGATTTTTGGATGTTAGTCCTTTCCTTTCATGTGATCACCTTTATTGAGCGATAAATCTTCCCAACAAAACACATACCCCAGTGAAGACCTGCCTCAATTTATAATACTTCCTGTTCCACTTGACTTCAAATAAAAAGGCTTTCATAGCTGTCTGTGTTCCTGTTGGAAAGATATTCCTTCACTTTCTGTTTTGGTGAAACCTGTATTTGGGGAAGGCCATTAGGAAAATGCATATATATATATATATATATATATATATATATATATATATATATATATATATATATATATATATATATATATATATATATATATATATATATATATATATATATATATATATACATAAAGTGGAGATGGAAAGTATTCATACCCCCTTAAATTTTTTACTCTTTGTTATATTGCAGCCATTTGCTGAAATCATTTAAGTTCATTTTTTTTCCTCATTAATGTACACACAGCACCCCATATTGACAGAAGAACACAGAATTGTTGACATTTTTGCAGATTTATTAAAAAAGAAAAACTTAAATATCACATGTTCCTAAGTATTCAGACCCTTTGCTGTAACACTCATATATTTAACTTAGGTGCTGTCCATTTCTTCTGATCATCCGTGAGATGGTTCTACACCTTCTTTTGAGTCCAGCTGTGTTTGATTATACTGATAGGACTTGATTAGGAAAGCCACACACCTGTCTATATAAGACCTTACAGCTCACAGTGCATGTCAGAGCAAATGAGAATCATGAGGTCAAAGGAACTGCCTGAAGAGCTCAGAGACAGAATTGTGGCAAGGCACAGATCTGGCCAAGGTTACGAAAAAAGTTCTGCTGCAATTAAGGTTCCTAAGAGCACAGTGGCCTCCATAATCCTTAAATGGAAGACGTTTGGGACGACCAGAACCCTTCCTAGAGCTGGCCGTCCGGCCAAACAGAGCTATCGGGGGAGAAGAGCCTTGGTGAGAGAGGTAAAGAAGAACCCAAAGAGCACTGTGGCTGAGCTCCAGAGATGCAGTCGGGAGAAAGTTGTAGAAAGTCAACCATCACTGCAGCCCTCCACCAGTCGGCGCTTTATGGCAGAGTGCAAGACACATGAAAGCCTGCATGGAGTTTGCTAAAAAAAAAACACCTGAAGGACTCCAAGATGATGATAAATACGATTCTCTGGTCTGATGAGACCAAGATAGAACTTTTTGGCCTTAATTCTAAGCGGTATGTGTGGAGAAAACCAGGCACTGCTCATCATCTGTCCAATACAGTCCCAACAGTGAAGCATGGTGGTGGCAGCATCATGCTGTGGGGGTGTTTTTCAGCTGCAGGGACAGGAAGACTGGTTGCAATTGAGGGAAAGATGAATGCGGCCAAGTACAGGGATATCCTGGACGAAAACCTTCTCCAGAGTGCTCAGGACCTCAGACTGGGCCGAAGGTTTACCTTCCAACAAGACAATGACCCTAAACACACAGCTAAAATAACGAAGAGTGGCTTCACAACAACTCCGTGACTGTTCTTGAATGGCCCAGCGAGATCCCTGACTTAAACCCAATTGAGCGTCTCTGGAGAGACATAAAAATATCTGTCCACCAACGTTTACCATCCAGCCTGACAGAACTGGAGAGGTTCTGCAAGGAGGAATGGCAGAGGATCCCCAAATCCAGGTGTGAAAAACTTGTTGCATCTTTCCCAAAAAGACTCATGGCTGTATTAGATCAAAAGGGTGCTTCTACTAAATACTGAGCAAAGGGTCTGAATACTTGGGACCATGTGATATTTCAGTTTTTCTTTTTTAATAAATCTGCAAAAATGTCAACAATTCTGTGTTTTTCTGTCAATATGGGGTGCTGTGTGTACATTGAGGAAAAAAAATGAACTTAAATGATTTTAGCAAATGGCTGCAATATAGCAAAGAGTGAAAAATGTAAGGGGGTCTGAATACTTTCTGTCCCCATATATATATATATATATATATATATATATATATATATATATATATATATATATATATATATATATATATATATATATATATAATTATGCAGATAGCAAAATAAACCACCGATGTCTTGATCTTTGTCTATTGTACCACCAAAAAAGTCTGCATTTTCATTTAGGACTTTTATAAATTATAATTTTGTGTAGTACAGTATATAGAAATACTTTTTGTATAATGACAGCCAAGTTTGTAAGTATCAATTGTCTAGGTAATGTATTTGAATCTGTGCAGAATCTGTTTGATGGTTATTTATGCTTTTCATAAACTACGCTAATGGAACAATAAACTGCTACTCCTTATAAACTGTGTTATCCACCTAGAAGGCACTGATTATTTGAAACAGAGAGAAGTTGTTTAGCCAGTTTCATGCCATTGCTATGTTTTCATCTACTACACACAGGATAACAGCTCATTCCAGAGTGTGCAGCTGATATACCCTCCTTTGTTAGGGCCCTCTTGTCTTCATGTCATTTTTCCCATCCATAATCCTTTGGGGCTGGATTAGCCTAAAACAGCAAAGTAGCCAGATGTCTGATTCTAAGAGAGTCCCAGAGGACAACTACGGAAGGCAAGTGAATTCGTTCAGGGCTGTAGATCAAAGGTACCTGAGAATAACTTATGGGCACGTAATTTGTGTCACATCTTTTATTATCACTCAGGAAAAAAATCCATTGCACCCATTATTGGTGCCTGCATAATAATCAATCAGTGCAGTTGTTTTTCTTAAATAATATCTTAGAATTATTAAAACTAATTTGACAAATCTGTGTCTAATGCTTTTGCCTTTTTAAGCTATCAAATCTCCAGAGTCTGTAGTGAACACATCATTTGCCAATGACAGCACAATCAATTAGCACACTTCATTTAAAACTGGATTTAGTCAATGTATACATAAGCCATGTTGTTATATAGAACTGAGCCTAATAATTGCCCATGTGAACTTCCATTAACTCCTGCAACCTTTTATAGCCAGTGTCCATTAGCCGAGTCATAGCTGCTGTATTTGTGGCAGTTTGACCACAGCTTTCCCAAACTAACTTGTTATTGGATTGGTTGCCATTTAGTGTTATTGGTTGTTAAGTGAAATTTTTGGGACCATAAGAAATATTCCAGTTGCAAAGGCATTTTCATGGGTTTCAGAGTGTTTATTCATCATAAAAGCAAGCACAAGGGGAGTTAAATGTAAGAAAATGCTCACTGATACAAATTCTGGTCCAGTCAAAATCCCCTTTGTCTTCTCTTACTTGAGATTTGCAATAGTTTGTGTTTTGCCACCACTGTGTTTTAGTTCTTTTTTTCGGGACACCCCTTTTAAAACACCTTCCACTCCAAGCTAGCTTCAGTTTTTTCCAAATTTATGGATGTTCTCACTTTTTTTGTGAACTTGATCTCCCAATTTTTTGCTGGGGTTTCATCCTTTAAGATCCTTCTGCCATGCTGTAGCTGCTGAATAGCCACAGTGGCTTTCCTGAGCTTTTATTGACTTTTTGGCTGAGACTTTGAGGACTGTACATGGACCCCATATGAAAGAAGATGCTGGGCTGGCCTGTAAATTTGCTTTGGACACTAGATCCTGTGTGGCTGCTCACCTTGGCATGATGTATGCCATGTTGAGCCACAGTGTGCTATACAGCTCCAGAGCTATGGGTCCCCCCCGCTCTATCCAAAATGAAAAAAAAAAAAAAAAAAAGTTTTGCCTGTAATTCTGCTTTAATTGAACAAGTTGAAGTTAGAAGCTGATTGGCTACCATGCACGGCTGCACCATATTTTGCACTCTCCAGTTTTATTAAATCAACCTTTTTGTTTCTTAGATTTGTAAGGCTGCCACATGGTCCTCTGTTCACACATTTGTTTTACCAGGTGACTCCGTCGGGGATAGATTCATGCAATTTAAAATTCTTCATAGAGTCTACTTCGCTCCCCTACGTTACATAATTTTTCCCATACACTCCTCTAAATGCTGGCATTGTTTGGAAGACCCTGCCACGTTTTTACACATGTTTTGGGACTGTCCGGGCGTTAAGCTTTTTTTAAATTTCTCAGTAAATTTCTCAGTGCATTTGTTTAGTTACTACCCTTTTGGTACCCGTATCCATTGATGTTTGTATATTGGGTCTAGTTAATTTGCTAGCCACCTCCGGTGCCCTGAGAATTTTGATAGGACTGTTATTATTTTATGCTTGCAAGTCTATACTCCTTTAAATGGAGATCTCTGCAGGCTCCTACTTTCGACTTCTGGAAGTCTGTTGTTAAAAAAAAATGGCGCCATTGTATAAATTCACATATGAATCTAGAGGATGCCCTTACAAATTCTCTAAGGTATGGGACATCTGGACGGAGTCAAGGGATACGGTCATCTCAACGCTAGTGCTCCCATGATTAGTGCCCATCTGCTTCCTAGTATTTGACATTAGTTATTTCATTGTTGTGTGGGTAATTGTTCTCCTCCATCATATTTAGTGCCTACCAGCAGAAATGAGTATGTTCACTTTGACTTTTGTTTTTGTGTGCCTTTATTTTATTTTTTTCTCTGTGGTTTTTAAGCCTGGGTATGCCCAATAGGCTTTGTTTTGTACATCTTAAAGCGGAGTTCCACCCAAAATTGGAACGTCCGCTTATATGCGTCATCACCTCCTCCTGTGTCACATTTGCCACCTTTCAGGGGGAGGGGGAAACGGGGACCCGTTTATGACAGGTCCCCTTCCCCACTTCCGGGAGACAGGCCGCGGCCTGATCTTCCAGAAGTTCGCCCCCCCTTCTCTTTCCCCCGCCGCCGGGCCAATTGGAAAGCGCAACGTTCTTCGCGCATGCGCAATAGGGAACCAGCAGTGAAGCCGAAAGGCTTCACTGCCCAGTTCCCATACCAGGAATGGCGGCGGCTGCACCTGGGAATCAAGCCCAAGATCGACTGGGGTGCCGACACTGCGGGCTCCTTGGACAGGTAAGTGTGCTAATATTAAAAGTCAGCAGCTACAGTATTTGTAGCTGCTGACTTTTAACTATATTTTTTTTTTGGCAGGACCCTCCTCTTTGGCTTTTAAATGCATTAAAAAGAATTTACCAAAAAATAAAAAGTTTTACCAAGTGAAAGTTCAGTCCTTCACTGATGCCAGTTTTGAGCTTAAGGTTTTTCAAGCTGCTCTGTGATTTCTGGTGAGCTGCCTATAACCTATGGTTAGGACTAAGAATACAGTATCTTTTACTATACTCCAAGAAAAGGATTTTACAGGAAATTAAAAAATCATATTTTATCTTACATAGTAGGTGAGGTTGAAAAAAGACACAAGTCCATCAAGTCCAACCTATGTGTGTGATTATGTGTCAGTATTACATTACATATCCCTGTATATTGCGGTCATTCAGGTGATTATCTAATAGTTTCTTGAAGCTATCAATGCTCCCCGCTGAGACCACCGCTTGTGGAAGGGAATTCCACATCCTTACCGCTCTTACAGTAAAGAACCCTCTACGTAGTTTAAGGTTAAACCTCTTTTCTTCTAATTGTAATGAGTGGCCACGAGTCTTATTAAACTCTCTTCTGCGAAAAAGTTTTATCCCTATTGTGGGGTCACCAGTACAGTATTTGTAAATTGAAATCATATCCCCTCTCAAGCGTCTCTTCTCCAGAGAGAATAAGTTCAGTGCTTGCAACCTTTCCTCATAACTAAGATCCTGAAGACCCTTTATTAGCTTTGTTGCCCTTCTTTGTACTCGCTCCATTTCCAGTACGTCCCTCCTGAGGACTGGTGCCCAGAACTGGACGGCATACTCCAGGTGCGGCCGGACCAGAGTCTTGTAGAGCGGGAGAATTATCGTTTTATCTCTGCAGTTGATCCCCCTTTTAATGCATGCCAATATTCTGTTTGCTTTATTAGCAGCAGCTTGGCATTGCTGAGCCTATCATCCACTAGGACCCCGAGGTCCTTTTCCATCCTAGATTCCCCCAGAGGTTCTCCCCCCAGTGTATAGATTGCATTCATATTTTTGCCACCCAAATGCATTATTTTACATTTTTCTACATTGAACCTCATTTGCCATGTAGTCGCCCACCCCATTAATTTGTTCAGGTCTTTTTGCAAGATTTCCACATCCTGCAGAGAAGTTATTGCCCTGCTTAGCTTAGTATCGTCTGCAAATACAGAGATTGAACTCTTTATCCCATCCTCCAGGTCGTTTATGAACAAATTAAATAGGATTGGTCCCAGCACAGAACCCTGGGGAACCCCACTACCCACCCCTGACCATTCTGAGTACTCCCCATTTATCATCACCCTCTGAACACGCCCTTGTAGCCAGTTTTCAATCCATGTACTCACCCTATGGTCCATGCCAACGCACCTTATTTTGTACAGTAAACGTTTATGGGGAATCTCTTACAACAGGTTTACTTTAAAATTGCTACAGTGTTCAGCATAAATGAGTGCACCAATTTTGAAAAGTAAGATTTTAACCACTTCCTGCCCGCCCACGTCATATGATGTCGTGTACTTTGAGTGGGTATATCTGAATGATGCCTGTAGTTACAGACATCATTCAGATATTGCCGGTTTCAGCCGGCGAATCTCTACATCATAGGAATGATCAAAGCGGCCGTTCCACCGCTTGATCGTTCTTACGGGAGGCGAGAGGAGACTCCCCCCCTCTCCCGCCGCCCTCCGGTGTTTGTTCCGACTCACCGTTATGATCGGTGAGGCGGAGAGCGGATCCGCCTGGCGCCGGATGTAGATCATTTGTGATTTCCGGCGGACCAGATGGTCGCCGGAGTCTCTATGATCGTTGGAGGCCGGGCACGATGTTATGACGTCACGTCCGGCCTCTCCATTGAAAAAAACGGCGCCGCTTCGGCTGGGAAGCGGTGATCATTTTATTTTTTATTTCAGGCTTCACAGCCTAGTGGTGAGATGTGGGGTCTTATTGACCCCATATCTCACTATTAAGAGGACCTGTCATGTCATATTCCTATTACAAGGGATGTTTACATTCCTTGTAATGGGAATAAAAGTGATCACATTTTTTTTTTCAAAAAAGTGTCAAAATAAAAAAAAGAAAATATAATTAACAATAAAAAAAAAAAATTTTTTTAAAGCGCCGCTGTCCCCGTGTGCTCGCATGCAGAAGCGAACGCATACGTAAGTCCCGCCCACATATGAAAACGGTGTTCAAACCATTCATGTGAGGTATTGCCGCGAATGTTGGAGCGAGATCAATAATTTTGTCCCTAGACCTCCTCTGTAACTCAAAACATGTAACCAGTAAAAAAATTTCAAGCGTCGCCTATGGGGATTTTTAAGTACCGAACATTGGCGCCATTCCACGAGCGTGTGCAATTTTGAATCGTGACATGTTAGGTATCTATTTACTCGGTGTAACTTCATCTTTCACAATATGCAAAAACATTGGGCTATCTTTACTGTTTTTTGTTTTTTTTTAAAACACAAAACTGTTTTTTTTTCCCCAAAAAAAAGCGTTCGAAAAATTCCTGCGCACATACTGTGTGAGATAAAAAGTTGCAACAACCGCCATTGTATTCTCTAGGGTCTTTGCTAAAAAAAATATATAATTTTCGGGGGTTCTATGTAATTTTCTAGCAAAAAAATTATGATTTTTACATGTAGGAGAGAAATGTCAGAATTGGCCTGGTAGGCAAGTGGTTAATCAAGTTCTCAATGAACACAAGAACAATTTCCACACTTTTGACAACCTGAGTTTTATAGAACACTTGTTTAGCTCTTTACATGAACGTAAGGTTAATCATATAACTTAGATTGCAAAATCTTCAGATTTACTCAAATTAGTTGATGTGAAAATGAATACACCCCGCAACAAAAACTACTACATCTAGTATTTTGTATGAGATCCACGATTTGTAAGGACAGCACCAAGTCTTCTAGGCTTGGAATGAACAAGTTGGCGACATATTGCAACATCTATCTTTTTCCATTCTTCAAGAACAACCTCTTAGAGCCTGGATGGAGAGTGATGCTCAACTTGTCTCTTCAGAATTCCCTATAGGTGTTCGATTGAGTTCAGATCAGGAGACATACTTGGTCATTGAACCACTTTCACCCCATTCTTCCTCAGAACTGCAACAGTGGCCCTAGATGTGTGTTTTGGATCATTGTCATGTTGGAAAAGTGCATGATGACCAAGGACAGAGTGATGGTAGCATCTTCTCTTTCAATATAGAGCAGTACATCTGTGAATTCATGATACCATCAATGAAATGCATCTCCCTGACACCAGCAGCACTCATGCAGCCCCACAGGAGGACACTGCTGCCACCACCATGTTTTACTGTAGGTACCATGCCTTTTTCTTTGTACTCCTTGCCTTTGCGACGCCATACAGTTTTGAAGCCATCAGTCCCAAAAACATTTATCTTGGTCTCATCACTCCAGCGTACAGAGTCCCAGTAGTAGTCTTCTTTTTCAGCATGGACCCCGGCAAATTCTAGGCTGGCTCTTTTGTGCATGGAAGAGGCTTCCTTCGTGAACAACACCCATGCATGCCATTCATCTGCAGTGTATGCCGTAATGTTTCACTGTAAACAATCACCCCAGTTTGGCTTTCTACTTCTCTAGCTAACTTTAGTGAACTTGCATAGTGATTTTTCTTCAACCCTTAACATCAGAAGATGGTCCTTTCAAGGTGTTAACTTCTGTGGACTGCCTGGACGTCTCTGTGAGATGGTTGCAGTTCCATCTTTGTTAAATAATTGTATCACTTTTGCTACAGTATTCTGACTGATAAGTAAAGCTTTGCTGGTCCTCTTGTAGCCTTCACCTTTCTTGTGTAAAGAAATGATTTCCTTTCTCAGGTCTTGTGACACTTCTCTTCCACATGGTGCCATTGCTGGCAGCATGAAATGGGAAGGGGTTTTCTTTAAGGAACGCCCTTTTATAAAAAAAACTGTCTTCTGGACACCTGTTTCATGAATAATTAGACTCGCCTGTAGTTGAATTCTTGTTAATTCGGATTTTGTTGTCTAAAATGTAGCTTTGCTCCTAAAACTTTCATTGGGGTGTATTCATTTTTGCAAAATAGTCTTGAATGAATTTGTTAGGAAAAATACTTTTTCTGTGTGTGCAAATTAACAAATCTTGGTTGCAATCAATGACTCGCATTTGTGGGAGTATTTGGTAGTATAATGTCCCATAGAAAATGTTGATTCTGAAAGGAAAGTAAAGGTTTTCTGACAAATCTGTTTGTGTATACTCATTTATGCTGAGCACTGTATGTCTAATAAACATGGGGGTGGGCTACTTATAATAAAGTGTAACTTTAGGTATGGAATCCATATGGATAGAGTGGAGAGGGATTAGCACCTGCCAGGTTTTTTATTGTGGTCTGTGCCTCTGTTAGGCCCCTTTCACACGAGGCGGACTCCGTTTCTACGGAGCCCGCCTCGGTCCGCCGGTTCAGCGGGAGATCTGTCCGTTGATCTCCGCTGAGCCGGCGGATGACAGGTCCCTCTCTGCTCACTGAGCGGGGAGGGGCTTGTCAGGCGCTGATGCCGCCTATGGACGGATCGGATGAAAATGGACAGCATGTCTGTTTTCATCAGATCTCACCCGATCCGATCCGGCAGCGACGGACCTGGACGTAGGGCCATCCGTCTGCTTTTAGCGGGTCGGATGTCAGCGGACATGTCTCCGCTGACATCCGACGCTCCATAGACTAACATGGAGCGCCCGTTCAGGTCCGCCGTCAAAACTGACAGGCGGACCTGAACGGTCCGATCGTGTGAAAGGGGCCTTAGGGAGATTCACCTCTTTATTTGTCCTGTTTACCGTTATCATTGAAAGTGAAAGTAAAGGAAAATCCCAAATTTTTGGTTGACCCAAATGAGTAAATATCCAAAATGAAAAATTGCCTTTAGTTACACTAGTTACAATGTTCCTCTCCTGCACATTGATAAATTCTACAATTTATAACTGATCTAACATACACTTTCCCAGCTCCAGTTTATAATCCTTGTGTATTTTAAAGCACAGCTGAACATGTAATCAACCTTCTGCACCCAGTACCACATTACACACAATAGGGTCCAACCTTCGTGCTACTTTATTTATGGCCTGCTGCCACCACATTACACTCTACCTTCTGCAATTCTATAGTGTATCTTACTCTCCTGTGCTTCACTTAATGGCGCCATATTAGTGAGAGCATACTTCTAACCCCAGCACTATGCTGGCTCTTATTACTTTTAGCCTAGGTTCACACCAGAGCAATTTATCACGCGATTTGAGCGATAAAATCTCATGACAAGTCACACCTTATTGGAGGCAATGGCGCTGTTCCAATCGGTGCGACACCGATTTTGCGGAGCGCACCGATTTGCAAAAGTAGTTCCTGCACTACTTTTGCCGATTTTAGGCGCGACTTCATTAGATATCTGTGCATGAAGCCACAAGGATGTCTATCAAGTAGCACCTGAAATCGCGCTGACCTTGCTACTTTGAAATGATGCTACTTCAAGTGAAGTAGCGCGTTTTCAAAGTAGCCTCAATGTGAACCAGGGCCTAGTCCTTCCTTCTAATTTATCGCCTTCCACCATGCACTAACATATACTTAGCCTGTTTTTAACATCAGCAGACTGTTATAGATCACCATAGTACCATAATAACCCTCAGTCTTGGCCCTGTGCCAAGCAGTGCAGGATACGGGGCTTTAATACAGGGGTACCCAACCTTTTGAAGAGCGAGGGCCACCTAAGCGACTTGGTAACCGGTCACGGGCCACAATGAGCGGAGCGGGCGGATGGCAGGTCTGTGTGTTCTCTGCATATGCACAGCCCACTCCAAACAAAAACACATGGAAAATAGGTTATATGGTTTCCAATGGCATAGTTCGCACCAGTGCTCTCAGTTCCAGGACTTTCCAGTTCCTGCAAAAAAAGTAGAACATGCTGCATTTTTCCTGCACTAGACTGTACTGGAACGCAGTAAAATGCACTGGAACACATCAAAAACGCACCGGAACTCTTTAAAAACACACATGCAGATATGCATCCAGGGAGTGTTTTTGTGGTGTGAACCAGCCCTCAACAAAAATCTTTAGTTTTGTTCATGTACAAGAATATTTTTGGAGTTTGTCCCTTTTTGAAAATTTTTGTTCGTAAAGTCTGAATCAAATGTCGAAAGATATGTGTACGTACTATCCGAAAATTGAATGGTTGTGCCTCAGTGCGTACCATCCTTTATGCTCTGTCCACACTTTTGTGACTCCAAAGTCGTACGATTCCAATGCAACTTGGATTCGCCTTTACACTTTATGGCACTCAAGTCAAGTAAAGTAGTGCACAAAGTAGTGCACAAACATTTTCAAAGTCAGTGGGCTGCGACTTATGTCCAAAGGCGCATGACAAGTCACACAAGTGTGAACGGAGCCTGATGCAGCCACATTATACAGTATCTCACAAAAGTGATTACACCCCCTCACATTTTTGTAAATATTATATATTTATCTTTTCATGTGGCAACACTGAAGAAATTACACTTTGTTACAATGTAAAGCAGTGAGTGTACAGCTTGTATAACAGTGTAAATTTGCTGTTCCCTCAAAAAAACTCAACACACAGCCATTAATGTCAAAAGTGAGTACACCCCTAAGTAAAAATGTCCAATTAAGGGCCCAATTGGCCATTTTCCCTCCCCAATGTCATGTGACTCGTTAGTGTTACAAGGTCGCAGGTGTGTTAAATTTGGTGTTATTGCTCTCACTCTCTCATACTGGTCACTGGAAGTTCAACATGGCACCTCATGGCAAAGAACTCTGTAAAGATCTGAAAAAAAGAATTGTTGCTCTGCATAAAGATGGCCTAGGCTATAAGAAGTTTGCCAAGACCCTGAAACTGAGCTGCAGCACAGTGGCCAAAGACCATACAGCAGTTTAACAGGACAGATTCCACTCAGAACAGGCCTTGCCACGGTCAACCAAAGAAGCTGAGTGCACGTGCTCAGCGTCATATCCAAAGGTTGTCTTTGGTAAATAGACATATGAGAGCTGCTAGCATTGCTGCAGAGGTTGAAGGGGTGGGGGGTCAGCCTGTCAGTGCTCAGACCAAACGCCGCACACTGCATCAAATTGGTCTGCATGGCTGTCATCCCAGAAGGAAGCCTCTTCTAAAGATGTTGCACAAGAAAGCCTGCAAACAGTTTGCTGAAGACAAGCAGATTAAGGACATTGATTTGTGTCCTGTGGTCTGATGAGACCAATGTAAACTTAATTGGTTCAGATGGTGTCAAGCGTGTGTGGCGGCAACCAGGCGAGGAGTATAAAGACAAGTACATCTTGCCTACAGTCAAGCATGGTGGTGGGAGTGTCATGGTCTGGGGCTGCATGAGTGCTGCCGGCACTGGGGAGCTATAGTTCATTGAGGGAGCCATGAATGCCAACATGTACTGTGACATACTGAAGCAGAGCATGATCCCCTCCCTTCGGGGACTGGGCCGCAGGGCAGTATTCCAACATAACGACCTCAAACACACCTCCAAGATGACCACTGTCTTGCTAAAGAAGCTTAAGGGTAAAGGTGATGGACTGGCCAGGCATGTCTCCAGACCTAAACCCAATTGAGCATCTGTGGGGCATCCTCAAACAGAAGGTGGAGGAGCGCAAGCTTTCTAACATCCACAAGTTCTATGATGTCATCATGGAGGAGTGGAAGAGGACTCCACTGGCAACCTGTGAAGTTCTGGTGAACTCCATGCCCAGGAGGGTTAAGGCAGTGCTGAAAAATTAATGGTGGCCACACAAAATATTGGCACTTTGGGCCCAATTTGGACATTTTCACTGAGGGGTGTACTCACTTTTCTTGCCAGCAGTTTAGACATTAATGGAGTTGAGTTATTTTGAGGGGACAGCAAATTTACACTGTTACACTGTTACACTCACTACTTTACATTGTAGCAAAGCGTCATTTCTGCAGTGTTGTCACATGAAAAGATATAATAAAACATTTACAAAAATGTGAGGGGGGGTGTACTCACTTTTGTGAGTTACTGTATATACAATATATAATGCAATATACAGTGCTCAGCATAAATGAGTACACCCTAACAGATTTGTCAGAAAACCTTTCCTTTCCTTTCAGAATCAACATTTTCTATGGGACACTATACTACAAATACTCCCACAAATGTGGGCCATTGCTTGCAACCAAGATTTGTTAGTTTGCACACACAAAAAGACCATGTTGCAAAAATGAATACACCCCAGAAAGTCTTAGGAGCAAAGCTACATTTTAGACAACAAAATTGCAATTAACAAGAATTCAACTACAAGTGAGTCTAATTATTAATTAACCACTTCAGCCCCGGAAGGATTTGCCCCCTTAATGACCAGGCCACTTTTTGCAGTACGGCACTGCGTCGCTTTAACTGACAATTGTACGGTCGTGCGGCGCTGTACCCAAACAAAATGGACTTCCCTTTTTTTCCCCACAAATAGAGCTTTCTTTTGGTGGTATTTCATCACCTCTGCAGTTTTTATTTTTTGCGTCAATTTTGAAAAAAGAAACAATATGTTTTAATTTTTGCTATAATAATAAATATCTAAAAAAAATGTTTAAAGAACAAATTTATTCATCAGTTTAGGCCAATATGTATTCTTCAACATATTTTTGGTAAAAAAAAATCGCAATTAGCATATAGAGATTGGTTTGCGCAAAAGTTATAGCGTTTACAAAAAGGGGATAGATTAATGGCATTTTTATTATTATTTTTTTTTCTAGTAATGACAGCGATCTGTGATTTTTAGCGGGACTGCGACATTGCGGCGGCCAGATCGGACACTTTTTTTTTTTTTTGGACCATTGACATTTATACAATGATCAGAGATAAAAAATAGCCACTGAATACTGTATAAATGTCACTGGCAGGGAAGGGGTTAAGTGTGTCCTAGGGAGGTCAACTGTGGGGGCAGTGTAGTAACTGGGAGTAGAGACATTGCTTTTTCTAATTACTATAAACAGCATATCTCTCTCCTCCCCCTGACAGAACTGGGGATCGGTCTGTTTACATCGACAGATCCCCCGTTCTCTCTCAGGAGAGATCGTGAGTGCCCAGTGGACATCTTGGCCGCCGGCCACGTGCATCAGCTCCTACGTCACGTGGCGCTTGCGTGCCTGCTTAAGGCTATTTAAAGGGCTGACGTACAGCTACTGTGATTTGCCCAGGATAGCCAACCTGCCGCAGTATAATGACGGCAGCAGGTCGGCTAGTGGTGAAACAGGTGTCCAACAGACTGTTGATTACAAAAGGGAATTGCTTAACAAAAGAAAACGACTTCCCATTTCACGCTGTCAGCAATGGCACCACATGGAAGAGAAATGTCACAAGTCCTGAGACAGAAAATAATTTCTTTACACTAGAAAGGTGAAGGCTACAAGGAGATCAGCAAAGCTTTACTTATCAGACTACTGTAGCAAATGTGAGTAAAAAATTTAACAAAGATGGAACTGCAACCATCTCACAGATGTCCAGGCCGTCCATGAAAGTTAACACCTTGACAGGAGTGTCTTCTGATGAGAAGGGTTGAAGAAAATCACCATGCAAGTTCACCGCAGTTAGCTAAAGAAGTAGAAAGCCAAACTGGGGTGATAGTTTCTCGTGACACAATATGGCCTACACTGCAGAGGAATGGAATGCACGGGTGTGGTCCATGAAGGAAGCCTCTCCTAAAGCCCATGCACAAAAAAGCCTACCTAGAATTTGCCAAGCCCATGCTGAAAAAGAATACTACTACTGGGACTCTACTATGGAGTGATAAAACCAAGATAAATGTTTTTGGAACTGATGGCTTCAAAACTTTATGGCCTTGCAAAAGGTGAGGAGTACAAGAAAAATGCATGGTGGTGGCAGTGGTCCTTCTGTGGGGTTGCATGAGTGCTACTGGTGTCAGAGAGCTGCATTTCATTGATGGTATCATGAGTTCACAGATGTACTGCTCTATAATGAAAGAAGATGCTACCATCACTCTGTGCCCTTAGTCGTCGTGAAAAATTCCAACATGGCAATGATTCAAAACACACATCTAAGGCCACGGTTGCATTTCTGAAAGTGATTTAGTGGTCAAGTATGTCTCCTGATCTGAACCCAATCAAACACCTATGGGGAATTCTTAAGAGAAGAGTTGAGCATCACTCTCCATCCAGCATCCAGGCTCTAAAAGAGGTCGTTCTTGAAGAATGGAAAAAGATGAATGTTCCAATATGTCACCAACTTGTTCATTCCATGCCTAGAAGACTTGGTGCTGTCCTTACAAATCATGGAGGTCATACAAAATACTAGATGTAGTAGTTTTTGTAGTGGGGTGTATTCATTTTTGCATCAACTAATTTGAGTACAACTAGAGATTTTGTGATCTATAAAAAGTCTAAACACCCCTGTTAAAATGACAGTTTTTTTGTGATCTAAAAATGACATTTCGGAACTTTTTCCACCCTTAATGTGACCTATAAACACTACAACTCAGTTGAACAACAAACTGAAATCTTTTTTAGGTTGAGAGAAGAAAAAATAAAAAAGCTAAAATAATATGGTTGCATAAGTGTACACACCCTTAAACTAATACTTTGTTTAAGCACCTTTTGATTTTATTACAGCACTCCTTTTTGGCTATGAGTCAATCAGCATGGCACATCTTGACTTAGTAATATGTGCCCACTCTTCTTTGCAAAAACACTCCAAACCTGTCAGATTTGCTAGGGCATCTCCTGTGCCCAGCCCTCTTCAGGTCACCCCACTGATTTTCAATTGGATTCAGGTCTGGGCTCTGGCTGGGCCATTCCAAAACTTTAATCTTCTTCTGGTGAAGCCATTCCTTTGTTGATTTGGGTGTATGCTTTGGGTCGTTGACATGCTGAAAGATGAAGTTCCTCTTCATGTTCAGCTTTATAGCAGAAGCCTGAATTTTTTGTGCCAATATTGACTGGTATTTGGAACTGTTCATAATTCCCTCTACCTTTTAAATAAGACCCCTGTTAAAGAAAAACAACCCAAAGTATGATGCTGCCACCACCATGCTTCACTGTGGGTATGGTGTTCTTTTTGTGATGTTAAGTGTTGTTTTTGTGCCAAACCTATCTTTTGGAATTATGCCCAGAAAGTTCAACCTGGGTTTCATTAGACCATGACACATTTTCCCACATGCTTTTGGGAGACTTCAGATGTGTTTTTGCAAAATTTATCCGAGCTTGGATGTTTTTCTTCGTAAGAAAAGGCTTCAGTCTTGCCACTCTACCCTGTAGCCCAGATATGAAGAATACAGGAGATTGTCGTCACATGTACCACACAGCCAGTACTTGCCAGATATTCCTGCAGCTCCTTTAATGTTGCTTTAGGCTTCTTGGCAGCCTCCCTGACCAGTTTTCTTCTCGTCTTCATCAGTTTTGAAGGGATGTCCAGTTCTTAGTAATGTCACTGTTGTGCCATATTTTCTCCACTTGATGACTGTCTTCACTGTGTTCTAAAGTATATCTAATGCCTTGGAAGTTCTTTTGTACCCTTCTCCTGACTCATACCTTTGGAGGCTCTCTGCGGACCATGGCTTTAGCTGTAGGAAGAAAATGTCAGGAAAGACCTACTAGAACAGCTGAACTTTATTTGGGGCTGAACTTTAAATAATGGCAGGTGTTTACTGACTCCTATTTACCATGAGTTTGAATATGATTGCTTAACCACTTGTCGACTGGCTCATGCTGATATACGGCAGCAAAGTGGTTCGTTCCCGCTATTCGCTGTTTGGGAACATCTGTCCTTTTTTTTAAGGGCGTGATCGCCGCCGGCCACATGCGATCGCGTGCACGAGAGCAGGAACAGGGATTTGTGTGTGTAAATCTCCTGTTCTGTCAGGAGAGAAGAAACCTATCATGTCTCCTGCTCCAGTCAGTCCTATTCCCTCGCAGTTAGAACACACATTTAACCCCTTGATCACTCCCTAGTGTTAACCCCTTCCCTACCAGTGACATTTACACAGTAATCAGTGCATTTTTATAGCATTGATTGCTGTATAAATGTCAATGGACCCAAACATGTGTCAAGTGTCTGATCTGTCTGCCGTAATGTCGCAGCACCACTAAAAAAAAAAAAGTAGTAATAAAAAAATGCCATAAATCTTTCCCATAGTTTTGTAGACGCAATAACTTTTTGCACAAGCCAATCAATATACGCTTATTGAAATTTTTTTTTTTTTTTTTTACCAAAAATATGTAGAAGAATATATATTGGCCTAAACTGAGGAAGAAATTTTGGAGATGTTTAACCTCCCTGGCGGTATGATTATTTCAGATTTTTGATGCTGAAAGCGGTACAATTACGTGCCGGCTGGTCACTCGGGCCTCCTGGTGGGACTGGAGACCTGGGCTGAGCGGCGGGAGGGGGGGATTCTCCTCCTGCTACTTGTGATAACGGCCGAGCAGCTACTTGGCCACATTGGTTGATATTACTAGAAAGCCAACCATTCGCTCTAAAGAATGGTACCGGGGTGATGCCTGCAGCTGCAGGCATCACCCCAGTACAGCCACTTGAAGCAATATCTGTAAGTTTGTTACATATACCGATTCCTTAAAAAAAGTGAATATCAGCCGCACCGATAATCGTTCGACCCCTAATATATACACACAAATACAATGTATATACATACACAAAGAATTCACAGAGCTAGATATTTCCTTTGACACAACAGACACACTCGCTCTCATATTGAAGCCTCCAATACAGAAGAAATGAGATTAGGATGAGTCGGTGTTCTTACACTTGTGTGTTAATTTCAGGTTGAACATTTAATGAGCTTTGCTAACAGATTTTAGGGCAAAAGTTATAGTGGAACATATTTGAAACAAAGCCTAATATCTTCAGCTGCTAGATTAGTAGGGGAATACAAAAGATTACCATAATGCAAATTTGCATATTTATCTGACTAAAACTTTTTAAAACATATATATTTTTTTTGTCTTGACTAAGAAAAAAAGAAAAAATTTGCACAAAATAACTATACATTGCCTTTTACATGATATTGCCTTCTATCCTACAGAAACCCATTTGTAAAGAAATAATAGGTCAGATATATGAGGTGTAGACCAAACGGGCACAAAAAGATGGATTCCCATCTTTATCCGCAAAGTAATTGTGCGCTTGGCTCAGGATGAAGCTTGTGCTGTTGAGCAGTCTATAACTGCCACAGGTTGACAGGCAGTTTCCGCTAGGGTCTGCACAGGAGGCCTACCTAATATGCTGTCTGCCCTAAGGGCCTATGGGAGCGCAGCTGGATTATTATGTTAATGCATAAGCCTCCTGCCCTCTTCCTATCCCAGCTGGGCTCCCTGTTGTGCAGTTCTGCTTTTTTCTGACAGTATAGTAATATGCCTCGTGATTGAAAGGGCAAAAGGGCTGAAAAAGGAAAAAAATGAACAGGTCTACAAAGAGATGTCAGTGAACCAGTGAAAGGATTTCTTCTTGTCAGCGTCTTAGGAGCTTGTTTGTAAATAGAGATGTCGACTGTTTGAATCTAAGAAACTGTTTTTAAATGATGAATGGTGATGAATGAATTTTGTGTCACTTAACAAAGTATTGCACATTTTTTTGGACTGTCAATAAGTCACATGACACATTCTGTTTTATCCTTATTTTTTTTTAATATATGTTTGCACAGCTGTTGATATTTCTGTGGGAACCTTAGTTTTTTTTGGCCTACTTCAGCACTTCACTTGCAGTAGACTGAGTCAGGGAGAACCTGCAGCTGTGACGTGCTTTGAGTTTTAGCACAATGACAGCTAGCAGGTCATGCTGAGATTAGTAGCTCCTCAGCAGCTGCAGATTTAGGCCCATGTCATTAGTGATTCTTCACCAGTGACAGAATTGCTAAAGCTTAGCGATTCCTTATACAGTTGCTCTGTCACTACCTGATCCTGCCTTTATATAGCCCTGTCACTGGTGTCTCTGTAGCAAATGAGTTTCAGCAGCTTTTTGGCCACCATAGGCCTGTTCCACATGGGTGGTCAGGGGACAGTAAAAATGTGGTTGAGCCATGGTTATACCATCCACCTAAAACATTACATGAAGCTGGAGGGAACTGTGCAAAGTTCATTTGACATGCTGAGATACAGGCAACACCAACTGTCAAAATTCACAGAAGTCTATGGGGCCATCCTGCAACCACAATCAGTTTAGTTTGTGGTACAGTGCTTCTATGCAAAACCCCCATTTGGCTGAAAAAGAAAAATGCATTCAGGAGGTGTCCGGATTGCCTCCTGTCCGCCTGGAAGCCACTGTTCTGTGACCTCCTGAAAATGTCAACCATAGATCGCTTTTCAGAAGGTGGTCAAAAGTGCTGCCCATGTGAAAGGGACAGTAAAGAAGCTACTGGTAATGAAGCTGAATTTTAGTGATTCTGTGGCTTCACTATGGTTTATGAACTAAAGGTTATTTTTAAAGAGTTCATTGGAGTTGGTTTTCTAAAGACAAATAGTTTAGTGAACTGAGTGAAGCTCTTCTGCCTTCATGATACCATCGTGTAAAATCAAAAATACAGTTTTTGTTTTATTTTCCTTTCATGGCATGGATAATTCTTTGCAAAGTGAATTTTCACCACTTTCACTAAGATAAGGAAAAAGTCTTTGCAAAGTGAAAAGTCCCTTTAATGCATTCTTCCCTGAAAGATACAGTGGGTCTTTCTTGCAAGTTTTTATTCCATTTTCCCCTCCTTTTTATTTTTTGATGAGGAGGATACCAATTTTGTCAAGTTTCTATTCATTTATGTTGAATTTTTGCAGATTTTAATTTCAGCTGGTTTTCCCACAATTTCTTCACATTGCAGTTTGCCGGCATCATTTTCTGCCTACGTGTAAATTGGTGAAAACTTTTTGCACCAATTTACAAAATCCAAGACAAAATGCAAGACAAAATCCAGGCACACGCCTTCGGACAAAAGTCCGAGGTTATTATCTGGGGAAAATCCGATCATGTGTACGAGGCTTTAGACTCCAAGACCTCCTGTCTTTCTCCTGGTGCCATTTCCTCTGGGACCCTCCCGACCTCCTAGGCCAGATTTCCTGTCTGCCGGGCGGAGCTATCTCCAAGTCTGAACCCTGAGCTCTATCTCTGGGATGCATATAAATCCAACCCACAGGTGTGTAATTATCATGCCTGCTTCTACCACAATCAGGCGTATATTGCTAATCCACAGCTTGACACAGAGTCTCCTCTCCACAATATATATAGATATATTGTGCTCAGCATAAATGAGTACACCCAAGGTTTGAATCAATATCTCAATGTCCAAAAGTTTGACAAAACTGAGTTTTTTTTTTTATAGAATATTTGTTTAGCTCATTACATGAAAGTAATGTTAATAATATAATTTAGATTACAAAATCTTCAGTTTTACTCAAATTAGTTGATGCAAAAATGAATACATCCCACAACAAAAACTACTACATCTAGTATTTTGTATGACCTCCATGATTTGTAAGGACAGCACCAAGTCTTCTAGACATGGAATGAACAAGTTGGCGACATATTGCAACATCTATCTTTTCTATTTTTCAAGAACGAAAAAAAGGAATTGCGCTAGGTGCTGAACAGAAATAATGATAATAATTAAATAAAGGACCGTGAAGGAAATCCTGTAGCTAAAACACCGTAACCCCAATACAAGGGCACATGAAAAATATACCAAAAAAGACAGTGTAGCGCTGGACTAGTGATAAGGTGTACATGTACGTTATAAACACATATAAAATGTTATATTGTAAACCAAAATTATTAAGTCATAAAATGAAAATGCAAATAGTGAAAAACGATAAGTGATGTTGGCTGCTGTAAAACCATACCCTAAAGTGTGTATACAAAAAACACAAGTGCAAATAATTAAAATAAAGTTCGTAGATGTGGTAAGTGAAAAGACAAGTCCACAGAAAGCCAATGCAGGGTTCGAAGTTACATGGTCCACCGTTAGTACAGCCCGCCACCAGATGATAAAGTTGGAGGCTTACCAGAGAGCCTGCGACCGCCCTTACTCAGGGGGTTCAAACCAGGCTTAGTAGTGGAAGATGGACTCCTGGGGATGTCTCACAATAGATTCCTTGAGTTATCCTGCCGGTCTCCTCCTTAGACAGCTGGTCCGCAGTAACAGGGACGCCAGTGTAGAGGGAATACTCCCAGGGGTTCCTTCCAATGCTTCTCCCCGAATAGACCAGGCACAAATCCCAAGAAAAGAAAGAGGGACTCCAATAGTGTAGATAGACCAATACTGATTGATTTATTTTGATGCAGTAGTAAAATTAGTAGATAAAAGCACTTACAACAGAAGTGACAAGATAAAACTCCTTTACTGTTCGTGGATGACACCCATGCATGCCATTCCTCTGCAGTGTACACTGTATTGTATCACGGGACACAATCACTCCAGATTGGCTTTCTACTTTAGGTTTTCTTCAACCCTTCTCATCAGAAGATGCTCCTGTTAAGGTGTTAACTTCTGTGGATGGCCTGGACCTCTCTGTGAGATTGTTGCAGTTCCATCTTTGTTAATTTTTTTTGTATCACTTTTTCTACCATATTTTGACTGATAAGTAAAGCTTTGCTGATCTTCTTGTAGCTTTCACATTTCTTGTGTAAAGAAATGATTTTCTTTCTCAGGCCTTGTGACATTTCTCTTTCATGTGGAGCCATTACTGGCAGCATGAAATGGGCAGGGGTTTTCTTTATGTAACGCCCTTTTATAATCGACTGTCTGCTGGACATCTGTTTAATGAATAATTAGAATTCAAATTCTTCTTAATTAGGATTATGCTGTCTAAAATTTAGCTTTGTATTTGTATTCATTTTTGCAACAGGGTCTTGAATGCATTTGTTAGGAAAAAAACTTTTTTGTGTGCAAATGAACAAATCTTGGTTGCAATCAATGGCCCGCATTTGTTGTACTATTTTGTAGTATAGTCCCATAGAAAATGTTGATTCTGAAAGGAGCATAAAGGTTTTCTGACAAATCTGTTAGGGGTGTACTCATTTATGCTGAGCACTGTGTGTGTGTGTGTGTGTGTGTGTGTGTGTGTGTGTATATATATATATATATAATATAATATAATATAATATACATACTCCAAAGACATGCTGGTAGGTTAAAAAGCGCCCTGAGGCGATTCAGTTCGCATAGGTAGCGCTATACAAGTCACTCATTCATTCACTCATTCATATAGATAGATTAGACTGTAAGCTCTAACAAGCAGGGCCTTCTGACTCCTGTATTGAATGGTATTTTAACTACTGTCTGGCCTCATGTTGAAAAAGCACTGCATAAAGTGTTTGCGCTATATAAATCCTGTATAATAAATATTATATATATCCCGTATTTATCGGCGTATAACACGCACCCCAAGTTTAGGAGGGAAGTTTAAGGTAAAAAAACTTTTAGGAGGGAAGTTTAAGGAGAAAACGTACATTTTAAATGCCCATCAATGCAGCCTTGCACACTGTCCATCTGCAGCCTTGTACAGTGTCCATCTGCAGCCTTCCCCAAAATTTCAGCATGTTCGGGTTTTAAATTTACCACAGCCGAGATATTCGGCTCTTCTCAGCTCCTCTCGCCGCCGACATAGACCGAGCCGAGTGTACTGTGTACTCGGCTCCACTCGCAGTCACAACCCTGTCCCGCCCCTTGGCCCGGCTCCTATGATGGACACAACACCGGTCCAATGGCGGGATGTAAAGGCTAGGAGGCGGGACTGGGCATGACTGCGAGCAGAATCGAGCCTTGCCGAGTACACAGTACATTCGGCTCGGCTCCGTCAATGTCGCCGGCCCTCACAGACATCGGGGATCGCCGTATAACACGCACCCACGATTTCCCCCTGACTTTAAGGGGAAAAAAGTGCGCGTTATACGCCGATAAATACGGTATGTATGTATATATGTATGTGTGTGTGTATATGTATGTATGTATATATATGTATGTATATATATATATATATATATATATATATATATATATATATATATATATATATATATATATATATATATATATATATATATATATATATATATATCACGAGGTATATATTTTGTGTGTGTGTGTGTATGTATATATGTGTGTGTATATATATATATATATATATATATATATATATAATAAATATTATATATGCCGATATTCATATATGATCTGTATTGCATAATTCCATTCATCTAGCTTGAACCCACATGGGTATGGATTTTACATACCTGAGGGACTGCTGAGGAAGCTGGCAATCACTATTGTATTTGGCACTACCACAGTGAGAGCGCTGATCTTTCCTGGTCCTGTGTGAGCTGTTAGCCTTCAGCACACTAACAGGAGATAGCTCGTTCGACACAGCCGTGATTCCCCGAACACCTTGTATATATGTATATATATATATATATATATATATATATATATTTTTTAATACAAGGCATTCTGTGATTGGACAAGGCGTTCTCTGAATGGTGGCAGTGCAAGCAAGCAAACTCTTGGGGTCAGTGTGCAGAGGAGGAACCACTTGGCACAGTTCCTGAAAGATCACGGCTTTCAGTGTAGTAGCACCAACTACTAAAATTGTCAGCTTACCCAAGAACCCTTCAGGTATGCTATGTACATTCTTACATTGTGCTGAGTAATGTACGTATGCATTACATATCAGTGACCTAGCTTTGAATGTGATGTGTATGACCATCTTATGCTAATGTTGAAGTATTCAGAGTTTGAAAGTGACAGACACCAGTACACAAATGCGTACCCTTTTCATGACCTTTCTCTTCCACACTGGCTGTCTGCTCTGCAGGAGCTGAAGTAAATAACACCAAGCTAATGGCTATATCATTAAAGCTTCCTGTTCACCAATAACTATTCCCCCAAGCTCTCATGTTTACTGTCATCATAACTGTCAGTAATGAAGAGGCCAGTACCACAATACACATGGCATGTTGATCTGCATGTGGAAAACTGTATACAGCACTTTCTGGAATTGAACATTCGCTGTCATTTTTTTTTTATAATAGACCATGTTGTGTTAAAGATTATATGAATGCATTTCATTGATTTGCTATCTACCAGATTTGATCAATTCACTTTGTGTCACAAGGGGGTCACACTTACCCCTAGTTGTCCAGCTGTCCAGTGTCCAGCAATAACAATGCAAAAAAGTAAAAGCAATGTATACCTTTTGGATTTTGATGCTGCCCCTTTATTTAGGTTTAGTAGTAATAGGCATGCTGCATTCTCTTTCCTCACAATTTAGAAGCATAATCCTCTAATAAAATCTCAATCTTTGTTACTTGTCGAATCATGAATGTTCACAAAATCATTTTCAGTCGTCTTCAAGCTGGCTGGCTGTGTGTGTGTTGTTGTCTCTGTGTTGTGTTTAGACACCGATTTTTGTTCAGAGATGATCAATTTTAGTGATCATAGTAGTGTTTGCTTCAGGCTATTGACCCTGTTGACCTAGCATTGGCCTGCAGCATCTCCACCAAACCTCAGCTGGTGTGTTGTTATTCATAGGACGGTCATTTCACAGATACACCTGCTCTCATACTGGAAGTTTATGCTTTCAGCAATGTCATCATTTTTGATCTTGCTATTTAGCTTTTGTTATCTGTTACCATAGACATTAACCACTTGAGCCCCGGACCATTATGCTGCCTAAGGACCAGAGGTCTTTTTCCAATTTGGCACTGCGTCGCTTTAACTGCTAATTGCGCGGTCATGCAATGCTGTACCCAAACGAAATTTGCGTCCTTTTCTTCCCACAAATAGAGCTTTCTTTTGATGGTATTTGATCACCTCTGCGGTTTTTATTTTTTGCGCTATAAACGGAAAAAGACCGAAAATTTTGAAAAAAAATGATATTTTCTACTTTTTGTTATAAAAAAAATCCAATAAACTAAATTTTAGTCATACATTTAGGCCAAAATGTATTCGGCCACATGTCTTTGGTAAAAAAAATGTCAATAAGCGTATATTTATTGGTTTGCGCAAAAGTTATAGCGTCTACAAACTAGGGTACATTTTCTGGAATTTACACAGCTTTTAGTTTATGACTGCCTATGTCATTTCTTGAGGTGCTAAAATGGCAGGGCAGTACAAAACCCCCCCAAATGACCCCATTTTGGAAAGTAGACACCCCAAGGAAATTGCTGAGAGGCATGTTGAACCCATTGAATATTTATTTTTTTTGTCCCAAGTGATTGAAAAATGACAAAAAAAAAAAAAATATTTACAAAAAGTCGTCACTAAATGATATATTGCTCACACAGGCCATGGGCATATGTGGAATTGCACCCCAAAATACATTTAGCTGCTTCTCCTGAGTATGGGGATACCACATGTGTGGGACTTTTTGGGAGCCTAGCCGCGTACGGGGCCCCGAAAACCAATCACCGCCTTCAGGATTTCTAAGGGTGTAAATTTTTGCTTTCACTCTTCACTGCCTATCACAGTTTCGGAGGCCATGGAATGCCCAGGTGGCACAAAACCCCCCAAAATGACCCCATTTTGGAAAGTAGACACCCCAAGCTATTTGCTGAGAGGCATATTGAGTCCATGGAATATTTTATATTTTGACACAAGTTGCGGGAAAGTGACACTTTTTTTTTTTTTTTTTTTCATAAAGTTGTCACTAAATGATATATTGCTCACACAGGCCATGGGCATATGTGGAATTGCACCCCAAAATACATTTAGCTGCTTCTCCTGAGTATGGGGATACCACATGTGTGGGACTTTTTGGGAGCCTAGCCGCGTACTGGACCCCAAAAACCAATCACTGCCTTCAGGATTTCTAAGGGTGAAAATTTTTGATTTCACTCTTTACTGCCTATCACAGTTTCGGAGGCCATGGAATGCCCAGGTGGCACAAAACCCCCCCAAATGACCCCATTTTGGAAAGTAGACACCCCAAGCTATTTGCTGAAAGGCATGGTGAGTATTTTGCAGCTCTCATTTGTTTTTGAAAATGAAGAAAGACAAGAAAAAACATTTTTTTTTTTTCTTTTTTCAATTTTCAAAACTTTGTGACAAAAAGTGAGGTCTGCAAAATACTCACTATACCTCTCAGCAAATAGCTTGGGGTGTCTACTTTCCAAAATGGGGTCATTTGGGGGGGTTTTGTGCCACCTGGGCATTCCATGGCCTCCGAAACTGTGATAGGCAGTGAAGAGTGAAATCAAAAATTCACGCCCTTAGAAAGCCTGAAGGCGGTGCTTGGTTTTCGGGGTCCCGTACGCGGCTAGGCTCCCAAAAAGTCTCACACATGTGGTATCCCCGTACTCAGGAGAAGCAGCAGAATGTATTTTGGGGTGTAATTTCATATATTTCCATGGCATGTTTGAGCAATATATCATTTAGTGACAACTTTGTGCAAAAAAAAAAAAAAAAATTTGTCTCTTTCCCGCAACTTGTGTCGCAATATAAAATATTCCATGGACTCGACATGCCTCTCAGCAAATAGCTTGGGGTGTCTACTTTCCAAAATGGGGTCATTTGGGGGGGTTTTGAACTGTCCTGGCATTTTATGCACAACATTTAGAAGCTTATGTCACACATCACCCACTCTTCTAACCACTTGAAGACAAAGCCCTTTCTGACACTTATTGTTTACATGAAAAAGTTTTTTTTTTTTGCAAAAAAATTACTTTGAACCCCCAAACATTATATATTTTTTTAAAGCAAATGCCCTACAGATTAAAATGGTGGGTGTTTCATTTTTTTTTTTCACACAGTAATTGCGCAGCGATTTTTCAAACGCATTTTTTGGGGAAAAAACACACTTTTTTTAATTTTAATGCACTAAAACACGCTATATTGCCCAAATGTTTGATGAAATAAAAAAGATGATCTTAGGCCGAGTACATGGATACCAAACATGACATGCTTTAAAATTGCGCACAAACGTGCAGTGGCAACAAAATAAATACATGTTTAAAAGCCTTCAAAAGCCTTTACAGGTTACCACTTTAGATTTACAGAGGAGGTCTACTGGAAAAATTACTGCACTCGATCTGGCCTTCGCGGTGATACCTCACATGCATGGTGCAATTGCTGTTTACGTTTGACGACAGACCGCCGCTTGCGTTCGCCTTAGCGCGAGAGCAGGGGGCGACAGGGGTGTTTTTTTTTTTTTTTTTCTTTATTATTTTTTTGCTTTTTTAATCTTACTTTTAAACTGTTCCTTTCATATTTTTTTTTTTAATCATTTTTATTGTTATCTCGGGGAATGTAAATATCCCCTATGATAGCAATAGGTAGTGACAGGTACTCTTTTTTGAAAAAATTGTGGTCTATTAGACCCTAGATCTCTCCTCTGCCCTCAAAGCATCTGACCACACCTAGATCGGTGTGATAAAATGCTTCCCCAATTTCCCAATGGCGCTATTTACATCCGGCGAAATCTAAGTCATGAAATACTCGTAGCTTCCGGTTTCTTAGGCCATAGAGATGTTTGGAGCCACTCTAGTCTCTGATCAGCTCTATGGTCAGCTGGCTGAATCACCGGCTGCATTCTCAGGTTCCCTGTTGAGACAGGAGAGCCAGAGAAAAACACGGAAGACGGTGGGGGGGGCATTCCCTCCCACTGCTTGTAAAAGAAGTCTAGAGGCTAATTAGCCGCTAGGATTGCTTTTACATGAAAGCCGACCGCTGGCTGAAAAGAATGATACCAAGATGATACCTAAACCTGCAGGCATCATTCTGGTATAACCACTCAAAGTCGTGAATGGCGTACCTGAAGACAAAAAAATGGTTAACAATGGTTAACAATAAAGCACAGTAAAGTGTAAATAATTACACACCTGAAAAACAAACATGATAAAACATAATAACAATAACAATAACAATAACAATAACAATAAAACATTGCAGAATAGAATACAGTAAAAAAGAGCAGAACAATAGAGAGAGAGAATAGAGAGAGAGAGAACAATAAAACAACAACTATTTTTTTTTATTTCATATTTTTTTTTTTTTTTACACTTTTTTTGTAACTAACTTTTATAACGGTAACCGGTTCCAGGTTCGGGTCTCTCAAAATGCGATGGCATCTTGGGAGACCCTGTGAAATGGCGCCTAGTCTGTGCAATGCTGTACCCTACGCTAATACTCAACTAGTGAATGGTAGCGTTCAAAACATTCACCAATGCAAAGACCAGGATTGTCAGGACAGGAGGGACAATAATAGCGGGTGTCATGCCTATATCCGCGCCTGCTGCAGACACGACATCTTTTTTGGGGGGTTCGTTGGGTAGGGGTACTCGGGAGGACATAAAAATGCCTCTCATGCAGCCGACTGCATTTGGTTGGGGATGTGAATGGGGGAAGTACGGGCGCTGCAGAAGCGGTGGGTTCCCAATTAGGATTGGCGAATGCAGCAGGAAGGGCATTATGGGCACGACGGGCCTGTGTTTGTCTTTTTGGTGGCAGCGGGACACTACTTGTGCTTGCCACCTCACCAGCTTGAACTGCACTTATGGGACTCGCCACGTCACCACGTGTTACTGCAGTGCTGGTTTGACTACGACCGGGGTGTACTAGGCCGCTGACGCTTGCCAGTTCACCAAAACACTACCAAAAAACTGTTAGCGATCGCAGGGATCAGGCCTGACTCTGCGAACGCTGCAGTTATGCGTTTAGTGTTTTGTAAGTGACAGTGATCGATCGATACTGCACTTGGGTGGGCTGGGCTGGGCCGGGCGGAGGGGCAAAACGCAGGTGCTAGCAGGTATCTGGGCTGATCCCGCTAACACTGCGTTTTTGGGAACCCTAAACTGCTGTTGACGCTAGTATAGATCTGATCGGATCAGATATTGATGCGATCAGATACTATACCACTAAGGGAGGTGTACAGTGCGTGCGTGGGTGTTAGCGGTACTGGCGCTAATCTGACGCTGCCTGGGGCTGGTGCTTGCCAGTTCACCAAAACGCTACAAAAAAAACTGTTAGCGATCGCAGGGATCAGGCCTGACTCTGCGAACGCTGCAGTTATGCGTTTAGTGTTTTGTAAGTGTCAGTGATCGATCGATACTGCACTTGGGTGGGCTGGGCTGGGCCGGGCGGAGGGGCAAAACGCAGGTGCTAGCAGGTATCTGGGCTGATTCCGCTAACACTGCGTTTTTGGGAACCCTAAACTGCTGGGGACGCTAGTATAGATCTGATCGGATCAGATATTGATCCGTTCAGATACTATACCACTAAGGGAGGTGTACGGTGCGTGCGTGGGTGTTAGCGGTACTGGCGCTAACCTGACGCTGCCTGGGGCTGGTGCTTGCCAGTTCACCAAAATGCTACCAAAAAAACTGTTAGCGATCGCAGGGATCAGGCCTGACTCTGCGAACGCTGCAGTTATGCGTTTAGTGCCTTGTAAGTGACAGTGATCGATCGATACTGCACTTGGGTGGGCTGGGCGGAGGCACAAAACGCAGGTGCTAGCAGGTATCTGGGCTGATCCCGCTAACACTGCGTTTTTGGGAACCCTAAACTGCTGGGGACGCTAGTATAGATCTGATCGGATCAGATATTGATCCGTTCAGATACTATACCACTAAGGGAGGCGCATGCTGCGTGCGTGGGTGTTAGCGGTACTGGCGCTAATTTGACGCTGCCTGGGGCGACGCATATCACCTCCGGGCGATCGGGGGGCTAAACCTTTATTCGGTAATAAACGGCGGGTGCCCTGACACTATAAAAAATAAACGAACTAACCAGCGTCAACCGTAACGGTTATACGGTGATCAGTGGTGAAAGGGTTAACTAGGGGGCAATCAAGGGGTTAAAACATTTATTAGGTAGTATATGGGGGTCCCTGACGCTATAAAACGCTGACGGCGAACCTAAATATTTACCTCACTAACTAGCGTCACCAGCGACACTAATACAGCGATCAGAAAAATGATCGCTTAGCGACACTGGTGATGGGGGGTGATCAAGGGGTTAAAACTTTATTAGGGGGGGTTAGGGGGGTACCCTAGACCTAAAGGGGGGTAATATACACTGTCCCAACACAGTAACTGTCACAAACTGACACTATGCAGTAATCGGAAAAAAAAAAAAAAAAACTGCTGGTGTCAGTTTGTGACAGGGGGGGGGGGGGTGATTGGGGGGCGATCGGGGGGGGATCGGGGTGATTTGTGTGCCTGGCATGTTCTACTGTGTGTGTAGTGTTTGTGCACTCACATACTTGTCGTCTCTCCTCGGGCCGGAACGGAAAATACCGACCCGAGGGGAGATGACATCACTTCCTTTGCTGCTGTTTAGCATACAGCAGCAAAGGAGTGTTCTCATTGGCCGGCGGCGATCGCGAGGGGGGGGCCACGAACGGATGGTCTCCCCCTCATCACCGATCGCCGCTGGACAAAAGACGACCGCCTCGGGCACCGGGGGGGGGGTCCGATCGGACCCCCCACCCGCGGAAGGCAAATCACGTACCCTGTACGTGATTTTGCCTGTCCGTGCCACTTTGCCGACGTACATCGGCGTGAGGCGGTCGTCAAGTGGTTAATGGGTTGATTTACTAAAACTGGAGAGTGCAAAATCTGGTGCAGCTCTGCATAGAAACCAATCAGCTTCCAGTTTTTTTTTTTTTTTGTCAAAACCTAATTGAACAAGCCAAAGTTACAAAGCTGATTGACTACCATGCACACCAGCACCAGTCTTTGCACTCTCCAGTTTTGGTAAATCAACCCTTAAATGTTAGGCTGATTGTAACCACTAACTATAAGGCCATCAAACTGTTTTTTTTTATTTCTTCTGATGATTTTTTCCTTCTGGGCTCTGTATATCATACTGTTTTGACAGAAAGGAGTTTGGTTGGAGTGCACTACAGTGTTCACTTCTTCCCAGAGCTTTTACTACTGAAAGTAATTGTAGTCTCTTTTTTTTTTTCAATAAAAAATAAAATGTCATACTTTCCTGCCCTGTGTAGTTGATTTGCACAAAGCAGCCCCGATCCTCCTTCTTGTGTCCCTCTTCTGTGCTCCTGGGCCTCCATCCTGTTGAGTACCCCCACAGCAAGCAGCTTGCTATGGGGGCACCCGAGCCGACTTACAGCTCCCAGTGGCCATTCAGACACAGAGCTGCAGTCCTGCCCCACCCCTTCTCTCTCCTGATTGGCTGACTGACTTTGACAGCAGCGGGAGCCAAAGGCGCCACTGCTGTGTCTCAGCCAATCAGGAGGGAGAGTCTCGTACGGCTGATACCTTCGTGGACATTGCTGGACAGAGATGGGGCTCAGGTAAGTATTAGGGGGGCTGAGGCGGCTGCTGCACACAGAAGGTTTTTTATCTTAATGCACAGAATGCATTAAGATAAAAAACCTTCTAACTTTACAACTCCCTTAATTACATTTTAACAGGGAGATCTGCACCACCACTCATACAACTATGATAAGGTCTCCCTATACTCCTAGGGAGAATCCACTAGAAGCAAATGCATAGGCCTTGTTTAACCACTTCAATACCAGGCACTTAGACACCTTCCCGCCCAGCCCAATTTTCAGCTTTCAGCGCTGTCGCAATTTGAATGACAATTGCGCGGTCATGCTACACTGTACCCAAACAAATTTTTTATCATTTTGTTCCCACAAATAGAGCTTTCTTTTGGTGGTATTTGATCACCCTTGCGGTTTTTATTTTTTGCGCAACAAATAAAAAAAGACCGAAAATTTTGAAAAAAAACAAGTTTTTCTTTGTTTCTGTTAAAACTTTTTGTAAATAAGTACGTTTTTTTCTTCAATGACGGGCACTGATATGGCTGCACTGACGGGCACTGATATGGCGGCACTGATGGGCACCGATGAGGTGGCACCGATGAGGTGGCACTGATGAGGTGGCACTGACGGGCACTGATGATGGGCACTGATAGGCGGCACTGATGGGCACTGATGGGCACTGATAGGTGGCACTGATGGGCACTGATAGGTGGCACTGGTATGCGGCACTGATGGGCACTCATAGGTGGCACGGATGGGCACTAATAGGCGGCACTGATGGGCACTCATAGGTGGCATTGATGGGCACTTGTAGGTGGCATTGATGGTTACTTATGGGTGGCACTGATAGTTGGCACAGATGGGCACGGATGGGCACTGATAGATGGGCACTGATGGGCATGGATGGGCACTGACAGGTGGCATGAATGGACACTGATGGGTGGCACTGGTGGCATTACTTGTTTGCAGTGATGCCCCTAAGGGTGGCATTGCTGGGCATCACTGCAACATAATTGTGCCAATCAGTGCCCATTTGTGGGCACTGATTGGCACAGATTTGGCATACTGGGCACATGTGGATGGCCATGGGGTACATACCTGGCCATCCACATGTTGCCCCTTCCCTGGTGGTCCTAGTGGTGATCCCTGGTGGTCCAGTGTGGTGATCTGCGGGGGGGCTGCGCTGATAAACAATCAGCGCAGACCCCCCCTGCCAGGAGAGCCGCCGATCGGCTCTCCTCTACTTGCGTCTGTCAGACGCGAGTGAGGAAGAGCCGATCAACGGCTCTTCCTATTGACAGCGTGATCAGCCGTGATTGGACACGGCTGATCACGTGGTAAAGAGCCTCCGCCGGAGGCTTTTTACCAAGATCAGTGTAGCGGTGTGTCAGACTGACACACCGCTCCACCGATCGCCGCGATGCGCGCCCCCGGGGGCGCGCTGCGGCATGTTATCCTGAAGGACGTCATATGACGCCCAGTCAGGATAACACAACCACTTCCCGGACGTCAATCCGCCATAGGGCGGGCGGGAAGTGGTTAAACTAGCTTCAGCTTGTATAAGAGAGGTGTATACAGCAAGCTCTTGCAAGACATTTGTGAAAATCTTGGTTTTCTTCAAGCAGTTTTTACTTTAACCGGGTCCCGACTGGCGCACGCCGATGTACGTCGTCAGAATGGCACGGCTGGGCTAATGGGCGTACCTGTACGTCCATTTGAATTCCCCGCCATGCCATTGTGTGCGTGCCGGCCGAGCGCTCCGTGAGTCGGGTCGTGGGTCCCGCGGACTCGATCGCCGCGGGGATAACTGCGATTGCCTCACAGAGAGGACGAACGGGGAGATGCTGATGTAAACAGTCATCGGAGCAGTGATCAGAGTAATGACTCTGCTAGCCCATCCCCCCTACAGTTAGGCCCCTTTCACACTGAGGCGGTTTGCAGGCGGTATTGCGCTAAAAATACCGCCTGCAAACCGCCCCTAAACAGCCTCCGCTGTTTGTTCAGTGTGAAAGCCCGAGGGGCCCGAAGTGGTGCGCTGACAGGACGGTGAAAAAAGTCCTGCAAACCGCTTCTTTGGAGCGGTGAAGGAGCGGTGTATTCACCGCTCCTAAACCGCTCCTGCCCATTGAAATCAATGGGACAGCGCGGCTATACCGCGGCAATACTGCTATAGCCGCGCTGTACGGGGGATATAGCCGCGCTGTACGGGGGATTTTAACCCTTTTTCGGCCTCCAGCGGGGGTTAAAACCGCACCGCTAGCGGCCGAATACCGCTGCAAGAACGACGGTAGAGCAGCGCTAAAAATAGCGCTTTTGTACAGCCGACGCCCCCACCGCCCGAGTGTGAAAGGGCCCTTAGTAATCACTCCCCTAGGACACACTTAACCCCTCCCCGCCCCCTAGTGGTTAACCCCTTCACTGCCAGTGTCATTTACACAGGAATCAGTGCATTTTTAATCGCACTGATCGCTGTATAAATGACAATGGTCCCAAAAATGTTAGACGTCCGCCATAACGTCGCAGTCACAATAAAAATCGCTGATCGCCGCCATTACTAGTAAAAAAAAATTATTAATAAAAATGCCATAAAACTAGCCCCTATTTAGTAAACGCTATAACTTTTGCGCAAACCAATCAATAAACGCTTATTGCGATTTTTTTTTTTTTTTTTTTTTACCAAAAATATGTAGAAGAATACGATCGGCCTAAACTAAGGGAAAAAAAATGTTTTTTTTTATATATTTTGGGGGGATATTTATTATAGCAAAATGTAAAAAATAATGCTTTTTTTTTTTCAAAATTGTCGCTATTATTTTGTTTATAGCGCAAAAAATAAAAATCGCAGAGGCGATCAAATACCACCAAAAGAAAGCTCTATTTGTGGGGAAAAAAAGGACGTCAATTTTGTTTGGGAGCCACGTAGCACGACTGCGCAATTGTCAGTTAAAGCGACGCAGTGCTGAATCGCAAAAAACGCTCTGGTCAGGAAGGTGGTAAAATCTTCCGGGGCTGAAGCGGTTAAACAGTCAGCTAGCAGGCTTTACCAAGTTTCAGCAAGCTTCAAGTAGTTCTGAAGTCTACAGAAACATGCTAGCAGATTTTTACATACTAATGCCTCGTACACACGATTGGACTTTCCGACGTGAAATGTCGGATGTCAGGCTGTTGGCGGAAAATCCGACCGTGTGTACACTCCATCGGACAGTTGTTGTCGGCTAGCATGTTTTCAAATTTTCCCCCAACAAATGTGTGTTGTCGGATTTTCTGAGCGTGTGTACACAAGTCCGTCGGACAAAAGTCCAAAGTACAAACACGCATGCTCGGAAGCAGAAGTGGTCGATCTTGTAAACTATCGTTTGTAATGGAGATATCACATTTGTGACGTGGCAAATTATGAAATCTCCAAATGCTGCGCACATTCTCTTCTTTAATGGGATAATAATGAAGCTGCTTTGCTGGTAATACTGATGGAGTTATTGCAAACAAATTTTCAAAGGCTTTTTTTTCTAGTGATATCAAGAATAATATGTTGTTTTTTTTTTTTATTTGTGCAAGTTACCACAAACATTACCTGTAGTTTTTAAAATCAAAGATACAAATATCTTGGTGTCCCTTGTCAATTTTACATTGTATTTTGAGAAGAACGAACTGAAAAGCGCAAAAAGAAAAGCGCGAATCAACACTCACCAAACTTCTACTAACACGAAATTAGCAGAAGGAGCCCAAAGGGTGGCGCTAAAGAACTGAAAAACCACGTAGTACGTCTAGTACGTCACTACGTTCGTAATTGTTGGCCAACAATTGTGTGCCCTGTGTGTGTGCAAGACAAGTTTGCGCCAATGCCCTTCGGACAAAATTCCACGGTTTTGTTGGCCAACAATCCGATCGTGTGTACGAGGCATACCTTCCTGCTATCAGGATTATTTATTTACTTGATCTTGTTTATCATTAATATTACTTATTACCATTTTCTACTATGTGCATCATCTAGCCTTAAAGTGGATGTAAACCCGAATTTTTTTAAAAAATTTTTTTATATCATACTGTAGAGTATAAGATTTGCTATCATTTGAGCCCAGTCTTGCCACACAGAGTTAATCCAGCTCTGAGCAATCCTCTTTTATTGTTCAGTGAGACAATTCTTGACAAACTGAGAAAAACTTTGTCAAATCCTCCCCCTTGCTGTGAGTGACAGGTGATTTACATCTCGTGCACTAGCCTAAGAGACATGCAGTATTTTTAAATTCCCTCCCCCACTCCTTTCTTCAGCAGCTCTGCAGGGATTGGCTGTTCCACACCTCAGCATGATTTGGCATGCTGAAGTCATGTGGTTACTTTCCTGTCTTTTCACTGGATGTTAGAGATCATAGCAGAAGTTCAGTGTAGGAAATACACAGGAGAAAATGCATATTGACAAGGGGAGTGTAGAGGTGGGCGGGGAGTCTACTGACATCACGACTCCACCCACCGAGCTCCAGACAACAGACCCACCCACAGAATCTGCAGTTTTTCGGGTCTCATAACAGACAGAGGGGAGACATTTGACAGGTAAAGATACATGCAGGAGGCATGTATATCCTTATAGATAACCCCTATGGCAGTAGTTTAGAAAAGATGACATTGGGTTTACATCCACTTTAATATAAGTTCACTTTTAAAAAATATAAAAATAAATGCACCTTTTTTTTTGCAGGTAAAAAAAAAATGTGCTTTTTTTTTTTAATTTTTAATTTTTTGGAGCTTGTAAAGCATTGCGCCAGCGATCAACAGCAGCCTCAGCATTAGGAACATGTTCTCAAAGGTGAACTTATCCTTTAAGCACCCGTTCATACTGGTACAAAGTCACACCGGCAATGAAACCAATCATATCGCTTTATGAAAAAGGTTCCTTCACTACTTTTTACCAATTTCTTTGTGACTTGTATAGACTTTTGTTAAATGAAGTCACAAGCTGCAATGAAATCGGCAGTGCAAATCTCAGCAAATGGTTAGCAAATACATTAAGCTACGGTGTGAACCAGGGATTAATGTATTTGCTAACCTCTTTTATCAGTTTTTTTTTTTTTTTGTCCTCAATATAATTTCTCTGTGTTAAAATGATACTTAACGCACACAATTTAGTTTAGTTTACATTATTCCTTCTCTTTATGTATGTGCACGGCACTGTATTTCTTTCAATAAATAAGAAAAAAAATCTTTTTATGACCAGTTATACAGCTGTCATTTGACCCAGCTCTTTCCCAGTCTGTCTGCAGAGAAACATCGACAGGAGGAGCTTCTAGCCTTGTCTGCTGCTGCCAGTCACATATTACCAAAAAAAGAAACACAACCTTCAGGAATACGTAGTTAAAATCCATAGATAGTATATTAATATCAAATAAATGTTTTAAATTGGCATACAAATATGTATTTGAACTCAAATCTTTGTGTAAAAGCATGGTGTGGGCTATCTGTGGGAAGGTTCTACCAACTAAAGCTTGTTTGACACCCCTCCAGCCTGTGTCTGTCGTTTTTATGTGCTTAGACTTTAAGGGAGTTGATGTCTACATCAATCAACATGTAATATCCCGCCCCCATAGTGTAGAGCTGATTAGGGGGCTGTCATTTATCCCAGTGTATAGACCCACATGTGTGACTCTATAGTCACATGGGCTGCACAGATAAGAAGGGAACTGAGACTGGAGCATGCTCATTAGATGTTGCAGCGGCTGATTTACAAAATTTTAGGCTGCAGCGGGGACATAGACAAGGAAGGAGGGATAGTGAACAGACTGAGTGAATATAAACAGCATGTAATGCAGTATGTACTGACTGTTTTTTTTTTTTTTTTTTTGAAAATAATTTTTATTGCGCACATATCAGAATAGGCATACATAACAGTAGTTGGAATCACAATATCCAACAAACAAATAAAAAATGCATATCCATCACAATGTTAGCACAGATGTATATACCCGTCTTTTCTACATGTGTCACATAGATTTCCATTTCCACTCTACTTTTGCAATATACATGTGCATTCTTTTACTTAAGAAAAAAAAAACAAAAAAAGGGGGGGAGAAGAACCCTCCCCTAAAAAAAACAAACAAACAAAAAAAAAACAGAAGAGGAAAACCTCCCATAACATTAAAACAAAACCCATTTCCCCCCTGAGATGTCCGCATTCGGTGTCCCAAGTACTAATCTAGAAAAATTCTATGCTCTAGCTCCATAAGAGGAGAAAAGAAACCAACTCCCCCTATCCTCCCTTCCCCATTGATTGAGAACAGAAACAGCAGGCCTTACTGTCCCTCATTTAATGGCTCTTCCTCGTCCAGCGTGTTTTTCGAATCCACCCATCTAAACCAAACCAAAGGTCCTTTCCCCCTTTGGGGATCAGGACAACCAAGGCCTCCCGCATTAACGGAGGTAGCCTACCGTCCGACTTCGCCGCATCAAACACTTTTAGTAACCGAAGGGCTAGACCATATCTGAAAGTGTAGTACCACTCCGACGGGAGACCGTCCAGACCAGGGGACTTCCTTGGCGGGAAGGAGGCAATTGCCTTCTCCACCTCCTCAACCATAATATCAGTTTCCAGTGTTTTACTATCTTCCATTGTCAGCCTAGGGAGATCAATGTCATTTATGTACGTCAGTAAATCCTCTGTCCCCAGAGGAGTACAAGATTTGTATAGTTCAGTATAAAATTGAACAAAGGTTTTCAAAATGTCAGCTGAATCACATACTTCCAGTCTGCAGTTATCATGAATTGACTTAATATGTACCGGCACATACTCCGGTCGCGCCAAGTATGCCAGAAGCCTGCCATTCTTGTCGCCAAATTCAAATAGATGCCTGCGTTGAGCCAGGCTAAGTTTTGTGGTACGTTCTGTAAGGAGCGTCTTGTACTCCCTGGTTCTTATGCGTGAAGTCAACAACCTCTCTCTAGTGGGGTCCCTAATATATTCTGCCTCCGCTAAGGTCACCTCAGCTTCCTTACTCTGTATGGTGGAAGCTAATTGCTTCTTAAACCCATGTACCTCCGCTATGAACACTCCCCTTAGTGTGGCCTTAAAAGCTTCCCACTGAAGAGGAGGAGTCCCAAAATTACCATTTTCTACCCAAAACTGTTTAATGGCCTCCGTGCACTTAATAAGTAAATACTCCTCCTGAAGCCAACTCGCTTCCATCTTCCAGAGGCGTATACCCGGTTTTGGTCCTAAATTAAGTTCCAATAACATCGGAGAGTGGTCAGATATTGCTCTGGGTAGATAGGAAACCTTGTTGACCATACTGATTCCCTCCCCTTCCGACAGGATAGTGTCTATTCTGGAGAGAGTCTTGTGCAATTCCGAATAGCAGGAATACTCCCTCACATCAGGATAATGGAACTGCCAGACATCCCTAAGTCCATGAGTAGACATCCACCCTGCAAGGGGGGTTGGAGTATCAGCTTTGCCCCCCAACATACCCAAAGTTGGTACAGCCACAGAATTGAAATCCCCCAATAGAAATATTTTCCCCTCTGCCACCTTATAAGTAGCTTGCATCATGTCGTCTAAATGACCTACCGAAAAGGGAGGAGGAACATAAACATTTACAATTGTCAGTAATGTATTCATCACCTTTATCACAAGAATAACATACCTCCCCTTAATGTCAGTGCGTACAGCCTGGATGGTTATGGGGAGAGCTTTAGTTACTAAGGTGGATACCCCCCTCACATATGAGGAGTAACTGGCATGATAAGCTCCAGCTATGTGAGCCCTTTTAAGAGAAAGAAGCCTGGAGCCCTGGAGATGTGTTTCTTGAAACAGTATTAAATGAGGTTTGTACTTTTTAATATAGTCAAAAACTAGCGATCGTTTAAATTTTGCATTTAAGCCCCTGACATTCCAGGCCAAAATGTTAAGCTTTACCTCCATGGTGTGAAAGACATAAAAAAGGACTGGAGGTCATTCCCCTTCTAAAATAGAGGTCACAGAGAAGACAGCAGGGCTCCAAACTTCCCCCCTCACAACTATAGAGCACAGTATTCATGACTAAATTCACCGAATGCAGATCATCCCAGGCAGATACAAACATCACTTCCCCAAGAAACAAAGAACCCCCCTCCCTGCACCCAGCCCCAACCTGCTAGGCACTTTTTTCCCATAACCTGAGTCAAAAAATAGGCAGCAGAGATGCGACTTAAAACTGTCGCATAAAACCAGTTCCTTTACCGGAGCTCTTGAGAAAAAAAACAGTTCTCCTTACAAAAAACAGAGGAGGAAAAATAGAAATAAGTAAAAAAACTCTGTTTCCCTAAAAAATAGGAAAGAAAAAAAAACTTTTTCTCCCAGCAAAAAAGTTTTTTGCAGTAGATTGCAGCCTCAAGATCCGTCTGCGGACACTGCATATCTTTTTGGCATAGGACAGCAGCAATATAGACCAAAAAAAACTTTTTTTTTAAACCACTAGTGTCTATAGTAAAGTCCTCCAGAAAAATAAAAAAATAAAAACTTTTCCAGAATCAGAACAAGAAGGATCAATGTTCCCCCTCCCCCTCCCTCCCCAAGACAACCATCAAGGAGAAAATGCATCTACAGTGGCAGATCTCCTGTTCCAGCAAATATTGCAGCGTGAAGAAAAAAATAAATATGTTACAGCAAAAAAACCATATGAGAACAAAGAGGAGAGAAAAAAAAAGGGGAAAAAAAAAAGAAGGGGGGGTGGGAAAAAAAGGGGGGGTGTCTGGAGGGGAAAGGAGAGATATACCACAGGATACAGTCAAATAGGCAGTCAGTGTCATTTCCGTTTGGTATTTTCTCACCCAGAAAAAAAAATGCTCCACACGTTTTCATCTTCATCAAGGCGATCTAGGTGAGGCTCTGTTCCTCCGACTACCACGAGAGTCCAGCCATTCAGACGCCTCAGTAGGATTTGTGAAAAAATGCGTTTTCCCATTCTACACAATGCGCAGCTTAGCAGGATACAGCATGCTGTAGATCAGGTTGAGATCCCTCAGTCTTTTCTTTATGGGTTGGAATGAAGCTCTCTGTTTCTGGATAACGGCAGAGAAATCAGGGTATATCGATATGCGATTTCCATCAGAAGTCATCTCAGGGTCCACTCTGGCTCCCCTTAGGATATTCTCCCGGTCCCGGAAGTGAAGCACTTTTTCTATCATAGATCTGGGGGGGGGCTCCCTTCAGAGGGGCCCGGCCTGGAACTCGATGGGCCCTTTCAATAGCAAACATTTTTGTAAAGGTATCAGGTGCCATATTAGCAATCAGCCATTTCTCTAGATATTCCTCTGGGTGCTTTCCCTCCACTCCTTCTGGGAACCCCACCAGCCTTATATTGTTTCTCCGCATGCGGTCTTCCATGTCGGCCATCTTTAAAGTATGTTCAGATAAAGTTTTTCTGGTCACCTGTGCCGCAGTATCTAAGGGTCTCACAGTATCTTCCAGGGCAGTGACACGGCGGTCTGTAATCTGTGCCTTCTCCCTCATCTTTTGCATATCATGCTTCATGAATGAAAACTCCATTCTTAGCTCCTCAAAGTGATCTAATAACTTTGTTTGGCCTCCCTGAATGGCCGCCATTATCTGTGACAGGGACGGTTCTCCTTCTCCCACCACCTCCCTGTCAGCTCTCTCCCAGCGATCCTTTAACCTGTCCAGTGATCTTCCCCTGTGGATCGCTGCCTCTCTTTGGGGCTTAGGACTCACCCTGTCCACTGCTGAAGATGAGGATGCCTGTAGCGGTGCCTCTGTGGATCTCTGCAGCGGCGGCCATTCCTCCTCCTCCTCCTGTGATCCAGCTCCATTTTGAGAGCCCCAGGCGAATTGTGCCAGCCGTTCACCAGCGGATTTGGGGCACGGAGGGCCGTATTTTACCATCCCCGAGGGTGCCCGAGGTGTCCCAGCACACATCCCCAGCAGATTGGCTAAAAAATAAGTGCCGCTGTCCCAGGATTTTTGCAGGATAGATCGTCTGCAGACGGAGCTCCGGTCAGACGCTCCTTACATGCTGCGCGCTAGCTCCGCCCTGTACTGACTGTTTTTAATGGTGTAGGTATAATGACACTTCTGCCCCCACATATACCCTGTACTTACAAGGACCCTTTCTTTAATCTAGAGTATATTTGATGCTTCTGTTCTGAAGAAGTAGCGAGTGTCCACAAATTGCATTATATGGTGTATTATAGTTCAATTGTTTCTATTCTAAAGTAAAGCACATGTGCAATGTGCAAATTCAAAGTTTACATAGTATGTTATAAAAAATAGTAGTTACATCTTGTCATTCAAAATAAAAAAACATTATGGGTCAGTACATATCCTCACAAGAAGTCATAGTGATGGCCAAGTTGGCACCATATTGCCCCTTTCTGTTTATGACATGGGCTCTGTAACAGCATAATCTAGTAATCACTGATGAGCGCTCCTGGTTAAATCGTTATGTGAGAAAATGTACTGTCTAAATACACAAGAATCAAATAAATGAGAACTGAATTCCATGCCACAAGGAAGTACAGATTATTGTAGGTAATGGTTTTGGCAATGCCTTCTAGTGCTGTTCAGGGATTGCAGATATAAACCTTAAAATTTTAGTGTACAATAATCAAGGAAAGGCATAGATCCCATACTCTGTTTTAATATTTTTTCATTTCAGCTAATCGTGCAGAAAAAAGAAAGCTAGCAACTGTTTTTCATGAATCCACAGGCCTCCTATAGAGAGTGGGATAGAACTCAGAATACTTTTTCTTTTTTTTGTATCGTAAAAAATATTGCTGCAATGCAAACTTGGCATTCAATGTGAGAGTTAAGAGTTTGTTATTGTTCCAAGAAACATGTTTGAGGTCCATAATTCCCCACTTCCCCATTTTCAAATTTACTGCAATTTTCTGACCAAAGTGACTACAGCTACCCTGACACAGGTTTGAATCGATCTCCGCTGTATTTAAAAATGTACTTTATGTTCCTGTTGCAGATTTTCTGTCCAGTCCAGTGCCCATTCTCCAAAAGGGTACACAGGCAGCTAACAAAACCTGGAACATGTTTATATCTTTTGATTCTATTGCAAACTGATCAGCACATTTTGGCTGGAATTCCAGCTGAAAAGCATTGTGTGAACAAATGAATCTTTTACCCTTATCTACTACAATTAATTGGGGGATACCCATAGACTCTTTATGGTTCAGCATAAAGCCAATTTCAGGGTACAAAAAAAAATAATTATCCTTACAACAAAACCCCACCACACGTCAAAGGTCAACTGCTTCTTAAGTGTAGGTTTAGAGGAGTAAGGAGTAGTACATACTGGAAGTCCCCGAGTTACGAACACAATAGGGACTGTAGGTTTGTTCGTAAGTCAAAGTCGCAACACTGCAGTGTAACTTCCAGTCGGAACACTGCATTCGTAAGTGTAGCGTCCACCTGTGCATGGATGCGGGATGTTCCAGGTGCTTGTTATGTTATCTGGGGCTCTTCTGGCCATGCAGAACATGTAGTA
>JBBGZY010001390.1:1942500-2035000 GCA_037952925.1 Lithobates clamitans | reverse complement strand
TATGTTTGAAGCCTGAAATGTGGCAAAAGGTTGAAAAGTTCAAGGGGGCCGAATACTTTCGCAAGCCACTGTGTGTGTGTGTGTGTGTGTTATGTATGTATAGATATATATATATATATATATATATATATTAGTGTGTATATATACAGTACCTGACCGCGAGATTGTGTTTCCAGCGCGATAGCGTCGCGCTGGTTCTCGGCGACAGGGTACTGTGAATGTCGCGCTGGCTCGCTCATCGGGAAAGGAAAACTTTGTTTTCCTTCCGCGATGAGTGACAGGCAGCGCTGACAGCTGTCTGGTATGAATCCTGAGGCGGGAACACCGCGCCAAATTTTAAATGAAAAAACCGGCATGGGTTCCCCCCTCGGAGGCATACCAGGCCCTTGGGTCTGGCATGGATTGTAAGGGGAACCCCCTATGCCGAAAAATCGGCGTGGGGGTCCCCCCCAAATCCATACCAGACCCTTATCCGAGCACGCAGCCCGGCCGGCCAGGAAAGGGGGTGGGGACGAGCGAGCGGCCCCCCCCCTCCTGAGCCGTACCAGGCCGCATGCCCTCAACATGGGGGGGTTGGTGCCTTGGGGGAGGGGGGCGCCCTGCGGCCCCCCCCACCCCAAAGCACCTTGTCCCCATGTTGATGAGGACAAGGGCCTCTTCCCGACAACCCTGGCCGTTGGTTGTCGGGGTCTGCGGGCGGGGGGCTTATCGGAATCCGGGAGCCCCCCTTAATAAGGGGGCCCCCAGATGCCGGCCCCCCACCCTGTGTGAATGAGTTTGGGGTACATGGTACCCCTACCCATTCACCTAGGGGAAAGTGTCAATAGAGAAAAAACACACTACACAGGTTTTAAGAGTCATTTATTAGTCAGCTCCGGGGGTCTTCTTCCGACTTCGGGGGGTCTCCTTCCGACTTCTCCCGGTGTTCGGCCTCTTCTCCCGGGCCCCGCCGCTATCTTCTTCCAGCTCTATTGCCAGCGAGGGGCCCGGTCTGCTGCCGCCGTCTCTCCGCCGCCGTCTCTCCGCCGCTGTCTCTCCGCCGCTGTCTCTCCGCCGCTGTCTCGCCGCCGCTGTCTTGCCGCTTCTTCTCTTCTTTTCTTCTTCCCCGATGTTGACACGACGCTCTCTCCGGCTCGAATGCTGTGTGCGAGCTGCGGAGCCATTTATATAGGCAGTAACCCCACCCCCTTACGACGTCATGGTCCCAGCATGCGCAGGGACTCTGGCGTCATAAGGGGGCGTGGCCCCAGAGTCCCTGCGCATGCTGGGACCATGACGTCGTAAGGGGGTGGGATTACCGCCTATATAAATGGCTCCGCAGCTCGCACACAGCATTCGAGCCGGAGAGAGCGTCGTGTCAACATCGGGGAAGAAGAAAAGAAGAGAAGAAGCGGCAAGACAGCGGCGGCGAGACAGCGGCGGCGAGACAGCGGCGGCGGAGAGACGGCGGCGGAGAGACGGCGGCGGAGAGACGGCGGCAGCAGACCGGGCCCCTCGCTGGCAATAGAGCTGGAAGAAGATAGCGGCGGGGCCCGGGAGAAGAGGCCGAACACCGGGAGAAGTCGGAAGGAGACCCCCCGAAGTCGGAAGAAGACCCCCGGAGCTGACTAATAAATGACTCTTAAAACCTGTGTAGTGTGTTTTTTTTCTATTGACACTTTCCCCTAGGTGAATGGGTAGGGGTACCATGTACCCCAAACTCATTCACACAGGGTGGGGGGCCGGCATCTGGGGGCCCCCTTATTAAGGGGGGCTCCCGGATTCCGATAAGCCCCCCGCCCGCAGACCCCGACAACCAACGGCCAGGGTTGTCGGGAAGAGGCCCTTGTCCTCATCAACATGGGGACAAGGTGCTTTGGGGTGGGGGGGCCGCAGGGCGCCCCCCTCCCCCAAGGCACCAACCCCCCCATGTTGAGGGCATGCGGCCTGGTACGGCTCAGGAGGGGGGGGGGGGCGCTCGCTCGTCCCCACCCCCTTTCCTGGCCGGCCGGGCTGCGTGCTCGGATAAGGGTCTGGTATGGATTTGGGGGGGACCCCCACGCCGATTTTTCGGCATAGGGGGTTCCCCTTACAATCCATGCCAGACCCAAGGGCCTGGTATGCCTCCGAGGGGGGAACCCACGCCGGTTTTTTCATTTAAAATTTGGCGCGGTGTTCCCGCCTCAGGATTCATACCAGACAGCTGTCAGCGCTGCCTGTCACTCATCGCGGAAGGAAGACAGTTTTCCTTTCCCGATGAGTGAGCCATCTCGGCGCTGGCTCCTGCGACGGGGCTCGTAGGTGTCAAATCTCGCCGAGGAGTGCGGCGAGATTGACACAATATCGCGGTCACCTACTGTGTATATATATATATTATAGTATGTATGTATATGTGTGTGTGTATATATATGAAAAGTGCCCCCCTCGGCTTATACCCGAGTCACTGCGATCTGCCTACCTGATCAGCGTATCTTGCAGTCAGATCTGATCAGCCATCCAGTATACAAAAGCAATATTTAAAATATATAAATACAATATTTCAAACAAATATTCTCAGGAAAAGTATTTTGTTTGCTTTCAGAAACTGATTTTAGAATGAATAGACTTTACTGAAGGAAAACCACATACACTGTTAGAAATTCATTTTCGTTCAAGAAAAATTTTGCATCCTGCTCTGAAGTTTCTCGTCCCTGCGCTTGAAAACGACCATCGATTTGACCCACTAATGGTTAGAAAAATGAAACACTTAATTAGGCCCCTTTCACATGGATGTTCTGTTTTCTTCATCCGTTCATTCAAGTTTTTTTTTGGTAGAAAATTGGTTGAAAAACGGATCCATAGTTCAGTTTTTATATCCGTTGTGTACATACGTTTTCTAATGAATTTCTAATTTTTGGAACGATTAGAATTCAAATTGGTCGAAAATTTATTAACCGATCTGAAGTAAAGAATAGCTGGTTGCTAAGGAGCGGTCCAGCAAGCCATCAGCTGCATCCTTAACGAGTGATGGCTCCGCTAAATCCTGCTGACAGTTAAATGTAAACAAAACAATTGCCGGCAATGAAAAATTCTGGGAAAAAAAAACTGCGTGGTACATCGTACCCCTACCTATTCACCCCAAAAAGAGGTGTAGTGTAAAAAACACAGGATGCAGTTTTGATCATGAGCCAAAAAAAGTTTGGCACCAGACGAAGGCTCCTGCCATCTGACTGCTTCGCTGTTTGACAGTTCTTAAATAACTAGCTGTCACTTGGTGACCCTGCCACTTATGACGTCATCGACAGGGACTATACTGCCAAAGTGTGTTTAAGGTGGCTATGCTAGGCCTAGACCGACTGGATGAGCACTGTCCATATAAATGAAGGAAAAGGGAGCAGGGAACAGAGAAGACCTGTAGGAAGTGTTGGTGCACTTAACAGTTTCCATAAAACAGCATGCAGTATAGGTGCAGTAAAAATGCAGCAAAGGTGCGGTATAGGTGCAGTATGCTTAATGTCCTGCCTCCAGTAACTCAGTCCTTGCTACCAGTGTGAACAATGGGCAGTGCCCTCTCACCAGTCCCTGTGGTGCGGCTGTGAACTCTCGCTGTAGAAAGGGGCCTGTTTTGTCTCTTCACAGAATGCCTCTGGTGATTAGCGGTGGGAAGAAGAATGTGAGAGTATGCTCTGTTCTACCTGCAGTTGCGAACACTGAGGTCTGTGCTCACTAACCCGGATGTATCTGCTGTCATGTCTCAAGCTTGGCCCCTGCTGGTCTGGCCTCTCAGCAGCGTGGTCAGATGTGCTCTCATTGGTCCCCTCTGCGCCAAGAGAGAGAGACTAGCTGAACAGTCTCAGAAAAGCATCTCCGCTGTTCCTCCGTAACCCAGTGTCTTTTGAGAGTTATAGTGCAAATGGTCCATAAGCTCCAAAATATGGCTTTCTTTCTGGACGCCAAGTCCCATAACCCTCAGCATTCTTCATAGGAATCCATAGGCTTTTCTGGCTATAGTTCTCCCTCTGCTGACTGAGGGGATAGTGCAACTCAACATTCAGCGTACCAGCAGAAAATGAAAATAAACTGATTGTGAAGAGGCAGTGCCGAGGGGAGCACAGAGCTCTCAGTGCTGGACAAGGTCAAACTGAGAGGTAGGTCTGCCATAATGTGCAAGTGCGCTGTTCATACTTGTACATTTTTGCGATGCTTCTCTGGCCTCACTTACAATTTATTTTCCATTTGGGGGGCACTTGTGCTGAGGCAGTGTGGAGCATTTCACTACTGACCTCTCCATCTAGAAATGCTAGGTAACTGGCTGTGATGTCAAAGCATAGTTTCTAAATGACTGGTCCAGAACAAGTTTGCATATTGCTTAAATTTTTTTTTCTCACTGATTTGCTGATCTTCATGCTTGTTCTAGGCCTGTGACTCAGAAGATAATGGAGCAACTGGGGTCAGCATGACAGCAAGGCAACTTAGGTCATAAGGTATTAGTGTATATTTTGTTAGCTTGCTACCTGTGCTCACAGTGCTCATAGTGTGGTAAGTTAAAAATCTTGGCCCCATGGCTGTTTCATGTGCAAACCTTGCATTGTCAAAGCCACTATGGAAGGCAATTTCAGAAGTCTGGCCTGCATGTGCAAGCCTGCTCTATTGGACTTGGATCTGTTTAAGCTTGTACTGCTACCATGTTTCCCCGAAAATAAGACCTACTGTGATTTTTTTCGGGGAAGGCTGCAATATAAGCCCTACCCCGAAAAGAAGCCCTAGTTTAAAGTGGTTGTAAATGCTAGAATCCACTCTCCTACAGTAGTATATAATGTAAAAGGTGTCTGTTTCTGTAATATAATTGTATCAAGTACCTTCGGTACAGCCGATCTCTTCTCCTAGCTGCTAGCGGGGGATCTTAGCCCCCCTCCCTGCAGTGCTCAGAGTGGGGAAGACGGCTCGGGGCAAGCCATGGAAGTGCCGAGCGGCACTCAGCTAATCCCCACTGTTCTCTTCTCCCTGGTGTCAGCAGGGGACCTCAGCCCCCCTCCCTTTGCAGATGCTCAACTGATCTCTGCTGCTCTCTTCTTCTCCCAGGTGTCAGCAGGGGATCTCAGCCCACTCTCCCTCTGCAGGTGCTCAGCTGATCTCTGCTGCTCTTCTCTTCTCCCGGATGTTAGCGGGGGATCTCAGCCCCCCTCCCTGCTGTGCTCAGAGTGGGGGAGACAGCTCAGGCGGGCCAAGGTAGTGCAGAGCTGCACTCAGCTGATCTCCTCTTCTTCCTGGTGTCAGCAGGGGACCTCGGCCCCCCTCCCTCTGCAGGCGCTCAGCCGATCTCTGCTGCTCTCCTCTTCTCCCAGGTCTCAGCAGGGGATCTCGGTCCCCTCTCCCTCTGCAGGAGCTCAGCTGATCTCCGCTGCTCTCCTCTTCGACAGCTCGGGGCGGGCCATGGAAGTGCCCAGTGGAGCCATAAGAAGGTATTTACACAATTATATTACAGCAACACACACCTTTTACATTATATAATCCTGTAATAGTGAGGATTTTACAACAACTTTTACTTTGTTCACACTGGGAATTCCTGACAGACAGGGAGGAAGAGGGGGAGAGAAGACCGCACATTGCATGGCAAGCCCTACCCCAAAAATAAGCCCTAGTGTGTTTTTGGTTGCCAAAATTCATATAATACTCATGCTTATTTTCGGGGAAACGCGGTATGTTTGCATTTCAGTAAAGTCAATAATTTTTTTTATAGTACAATTTTGTTTTCAAAACTATTTTGTAACAGGTCTAAGTACATTTATATTTGGTAAAATGCTATTGTTTACTAATGGTTTAGCATGAAAATCTTGATTTTATTTTTGCTTGTTTGTGCAACCCGGGTGTGTACCCAAGCAAAAATGTAGAAAGTTTGTATTTGGGGAAACAGCATTACATAGAGGTGTATCAGCTTGTGTTTTATGGACACATTTGGTTTATGGCTATTTTTATTTTAACTATTAACTTCATCTTACTGTGTCACAGTGTGGCTACATCCTTTTGTATGCATTTAAACAGTCTTTTTAAAAGCCCGGGTGTATTTCAGCTAGTAGCTCTTGCAATATCCCATTCACACACAAGAATTGCAGAGAGCTGAGGTCTGAACTTTATGTAAAAGGAGTGCTTGCTGAAGATTTCTTTTATTAACTGTCATCATCTTCATAATATATGGCCAAATAACTGCAGTATAATAACTAAATTTGAGAATAATAGGCCCCTTAAGAAAGGCCCCAGTCATTCATGATAGTCAGTGACAAATAGGTTAGAACAAAGTAACATGCACTGCTTGTCCTGCTTACATTCTCTCCTTGGTGTCATTCTCATCTGTCAATGTCCTGACTGTGCTCTTATTAAAGTGCACTTCTACTAAAGCAACTTAATTTCTGTAAGAAGAAATGACAGCATTTAGCTCCTGTAATCTCATTCTTAATTTTTGTTTTGTTGCGGGGTAGTTATAATAAATTCAAAACATAAAATATCCAAACAATTGCAGAGTTATTTAATTATCTAGCAAATTTGCATATGTCAATCCACTGTTAGACCTTTGCTAAGCTTTGACTGTTTCATAACCACTTCGCTACCAGAGTAGTGTCTTCATTTTTTGCACACGCTAAAAATCTGCATTTTTTTGCTAGAAAACAATAAAAACCTCCAAACCTATATTTCCTTGAAGCAGAAGCCCTGCAATGATGGCAGATGCAAATTATGATGCAAGGTTTTTGCGCAACTGTTTATCAACTCTTTCTTTTCAGGAAAAAAATACACCAAAAGGAATTTTAGTGCACACAATAAATTTTGTGTAAATAGATGCCAAGCCTCAAAATTGTTCACACCCGTAAGGAATGCCGTGTCCTGTTTCTGGCTTTGAACTTCTGGCGCTGCAGTAGTTAACAGCTTCAGGTTTTTACGCAGAATAGCAGTACATATTATCCAACAGTGACATTCCCTCTCCTTCCTCCTCTTCTATTGAGGAAATGTCTTTCACTAATTACACTGCTTGTAATATGATTTGTGAATGGCGGACAGTCTGATTACTTACTGGACTCTCTCCTCCATTTACAGATTTGCTTTCAGTACACAATAGGCTTTCACCTTCTGGGACTATGAATTGCCCCTCTTCCTTCTAAGTTCCTCACTGTGGCAGTCCTTTGCATTGTTACATTAGGTAGGCCAAACATAATTTTTCATTTTTATTTTTATTTTTTCACTCAACCAGCGGGTTAAAAAATAAATAAATGAACCAAATCCCCCATCCACACATTAAAGCGGGGTTCCACCCAAATTTTGAACAATATCTGTATGTATTCTCTTCCTTGCCTAGATGCTGACATGCCGTTTAAAAAAATTTAAATCGCCGTAATTACCTTTTTATTTTTCTATTCTTCTTTGCACTTCCTGGTTCTCCTCCCGTGGGAGTAGGCGTGTTTCTAGCCTCTCCCAGACTCCTGGGAGCTAGTCTCAGGCTTCCCAGGATGCCACTGAGCATGTGCGGGAACGAGCGGTGAATGCTGGGAGCACAGCATTCACCACATCCAGGAAATAAATGCTTGTGGGCTTCAAATGCCCACAATGAAGATGGAAACCGCCTGCAGTGAATAATATAAGTTATTCTTCCCGATGAAATCTGACACAGGCGGACATATTACACACAATATGTGAGTATGTAATGCTGAGAAGAAAAGTTTGTGAATGAACTCAAAAAAAAAAAAAATGATAGATAGGTGGACCCCCGCTTTAAGGTGTACGGGGGGAAAGTGTTGGGTGTCTGCACCACAATACAAAAAACACATTTGTTAATTAAATACCAATACTATATATATAGCGCAAAGGAAACAATACAAATATCGAATTAATAATATACACTCTGTATCTGATTAATAAAGTGCACAATAAAAGAAACCATCGGAAATGCCCATTAAGGTGTACGTTTATCAAACAGAGATAATTTATCTCATTTCAGTTCTCAGCAGTACTCAGAGAAAAATCTTCTCCTCTGGCACCCTATTTATGAAGCCGAGAACATTTGTTCTCAGAAGGAGAAGAGAGAAGAAGTTTTTCATCTGAGATCTGAGTAGAAGGGGGAGGGCTGCCTGTGATCTCTTGAGATACCTGTGTGATTACAGAGCAGCTGAGTTTTAAAAGTGAGACCAAAGTTAAAAATACCATGTCGTTACCGGTACATGATGATAATAAGAACTGGAGCTTTTGTAAACACACATTTCGGCCCTTTAGCGCACATTTTGGCACAGGTTATTTTAACACGCATTTTGGTGCTTCTTTTAGCATGTAGTTTGACACTTTGTTAAACGTGTATTTTGATTTGCTTTTTATGCGTATTTTGGCAAACGGCAAATTTGCTAGCCACTTTTGGGGTGCCATTAACAATTAATGGCACCGCAAGCCTATCATACATTTTGCATGTGTTTCTGGAATGCACACAAAAACACAGGTAAAAAAATGAACTATAATACATATTAAAGCAGCAAAATGCACATAGAAATGTGCTAAAATGCGTTTTAAAAAACAAGTCAAAATATGTGTTGAAAAAAAGCAGAAAAAGTGCATCAAAAACATACCAAAATGTGCACAAAAAAGACCCAAAAGCCAAAATATACATTTTTTGGGCGTGGAGCATTGTGCATTTTTTTCAATGCGCATTTTGGCATGTTGGTAGTGTATTTGTCAAATGACAAAATGTATGGCAAAATGCGTGTCTGCTAACTGCATTTGATTTGCCACTAACAATGAAAGGCACCCAAAAGCACATTGCATATTTTATATTATATTATATATTATATATTATATATTCTGCCAACAATTCTGCATTGCTCAGATGTGAATGGGTCCTAAAAGAAAATACATTATAACTATACTGTGTGTTTGTTTGTACTATGTGTGTGTGTGTGTGTGTGTATGTATATGTATATGTATATATATATATATATATATATATATATATATATATATATATATATATATATATATATATATATATATATATATATATATATATATATATAAACACAAACATGTATAATTATTATTCATATTAATCTTTAAGCTTGCTGTTGCTGATATTAGGACGAAAGAAGCCTCCTTCCTCACATCACAGCAGCTTCTCACCTATATTCTCCACCTCTGAGCTGGAGAATCTAGGACAGAAATATTTTACAGAGATGGCCAGTGAGAGCTTAAGATCTCACCTTCATAAACTGGTCATCTGTGTAAAAGTGAATGACAGAAGGGTGTGCCCTATGATGAGAAGTGAAGAACCTGTTCTGCACTCCTTATGTCAGCTTCATAATCTGGCACACCTGAGAGATCAGCTATGATCATCAGGATCTCGGCTCTTCTCTGTTTGATAAACGTACACCTACATGTGGATGGGGGAATCATTCCTACTGAGCTATTGTATTCTTCTGGTAGGGAGCTTTCGCTGGCAGCAGAACAGCAAAATACTATGATTAGTGTTGCTGGCTATAGTCAACAGCACTGATCGTTTGGAAAAAACCCATCAGGCTGGTTGTACATGCTGAACCGGCCAAATTTTGATCCGTGTACAGTATGGCCAGCCTAATTCTTATGTGTATGTCTACTTCTGAGCCCATTCATTGCTAACCTGTGTATATGAACTCTAGAGTGTTTGGATAACCAAGAAGTGAGAAAAGATAGCCACCCCCTCTTACAACGCAACACAGCCCAATACATTGTACTAGCATCCACCATGTTCAAAGTCTTACCTTCACTTTCCTGTTATAGTAGTTGTGATTGCACTGTCCAGTAGACAAGAGTTTGGCCACTCTGTTCGTTATACTCTGACTTGGTAAGACACCCCCCCCCCCCCTCCCACATCCATGTGACAACACTGAGCCAATCGACACTGTCATATTGGAGTCCTTAGCCCTGCGCACTACCACTCTAGTGACTTGTAGCTTGTGCAAATCTTTACTTTCTATTCTGGTAGCTGAATGGTAAGTAAATGAACCAGTTAACATATGCAAAGCACAGATTCCCTTCTACTTGAACCCGTAGTATAACTTGAAATAATTTTGCATGGGATTTACAGCTTCCATGCATGTTGGGCCATTTTATATATTTTACTTTCGCAATGTAAAAATATATATATATATTTATTTTTGTTCATAGTTTGTTATATGTGTATTTTGCAACAACATAATATGTATAAATCCATTTTTCTTTTTTTTTTTTTTTCCAGGCTGCTGCCATTTTTAATTCTGCATTTGGGAGTTTCTTGGTAAGTAGTAAGAGCATGTCTTCTTACTGTGTCTGATCATCCTCTAAATAGGCACCGTTTCCAGTTAAATCCATAGCCGCTGTTAATTATCCTAATGAAGACATATGTCAATACAGTGATTTATTTTCTTACTGTCTTTAATGAGGTATATTGGATATCCATTACAAAGCATCAAATGGCTGAAGTACAGTGGATACAAAAGCTGAACCATTCTTGTGTTTTAAACAATGACACATGATTGAGCATCTTTGGTCTTGGTTGAAATGTCTCCTGGGTATTGATGCAATTACAATATTGTTTTATGGCACAAAGAGGGACAATTAGTGTTTTTATAAGTAGCAAACTGAATATTGCCTTTATTGAATAAAACACTACTTATATTCCATATGTAGTTATTCTTGCCGTTTATACACAACTATAGACTCTGCATGGGCGAAAGTAATTCTTTTCTAAAACTTAGTTTGTATATAGATTGCTGTGATTTTTCTAAAGCCAACATATCTCCTTTTTTTAAGCATTGTAGACCTCTTCTCCCCTTGTCTCAAAAAAATGAAAATAAAAAAAAAGGTGCCGAGACTGCTAGATAACTTGGGAACTGCTCAGATCAAGTGATCCCTTTGTCAGAACAACTCACTGATAGGAATGGTCTGCATTGTCCAGTGAGGTTTTCTACTTTTATTGGAAGTGAAAGCAATACCGTTTATTGAGTGGTAACTTCACTTATCATTGATCTGAATAGTGTCGGCTTCAATTCCCAGGAACTGGTATACAGCCCTTTAGTAGGGGAATAGTAATATTCTGTCAGACGCTAGAGAGAGAATATTATCTTCTAGTAAAATTTCAAATAAAATTATCTTTGCTAGAGAAACTACCTCCTTTCAGGGCTAAGCTGAAAGTTAAAAGAGTTCTGTGGTCACAACATACAATTTAGTTTTATAATATCCACATTACAATAGCAGTACTAACAGTAGTTCTTTCTGACAATCCAATATCCGCGCACTTGAAAAACCTTTTTTCATGTTGAGAGGCCTCCTCATCTGCAGACCATCTGTTTCAACAACTGGCTGGATTCTCTGTATGCTCTGCAGCTTCTCCTCTGCTCATTCCTTTGGTTTACTTTTGTTTTTTTTAAGGACAACATATCCCATGGTACCTTGCTGCCTGCAAGCAGTGATTCTTGCACTGACTCCGCCTTCTGAAACTCTTCCTCGGCACCTATGCAAATGAGAAGGCAGGCTCTGTGTGACACAGCAGTGCCTACCCAAGTGAATATGTTTGACAAAATTTTAGGAAGTAAAAGGTTTAATACCTCAAGATGGTTTGAATGTGTAGGAATAGGCTAGAAATAATTGCATGTGAAAATGAATAAATGTTTTTTTAATTTTGACCATTGACACACTTTACCCTGTGACAAGATGATGTACATTAAAGAGTTCTCATATTCTGATCAAGCAAAGAAAAAGCCATTTAAAGCCCTTTTCAGACAAAGTACACTTGTACTGTTTGCCTCTTAAAGCTGATCCCACTCTTCCCCTTCAGAGATTCATACATAAAATGATTATAGACTCTAATTTTTTTTTTAAATAATAATCATGTTCTACTCATCAAAACCATTGCACAGAACAGCCCCAATCCTCTTCTTTTTGGGCCCCACCTCTGGCACTCCTGTCTCCTTTTCGGCGAGTGCCCACCATAGTAAAAACTATCCCTGCACTTGCTACCCCAGTCATGTCATCAGAGCCATTATTAAGGGACAGTTTATTAGCATTTGGCATAACTGTTCTAGCCTTCAAGACTTTGATAGGGAGACATGTTCCATAGAGGACCAATTTGGAGAGAGAGGTTATAAAAATCGTTCATTTGGAGAGTGCGAGCTAAGGTTAAAAATATGTCTAGAAGTGATCTGCTGGTGAACTCCCCCCATAATAATCATAACCATCATTGCATCAATAAAGAGGCACAACCTGTGGTCTTTCACATCTTATAGCATTGAATTTCAGGAAATAAAATGTATCATGAAGATTTACTTACCCATCTTATACAATGACCCTGCATACAAATCTTTTTTGAGTTGTGGGAGAAGACTTGTGGCTAGAAAAGCTCCCAAGTTAAGCCAATATGCTTTCACTTAGTTTATTCACTTAGTTTTTTCACTTCTGTTTCTCATACGGGGACTTGTATAAAAAAGGGGGGAGCTTGGGACTTTAGATGAGGCACATAAATATGTGCCTCCATCCCTGGTTCAGGTAAACAAAGAAAGGAGTTTGGGACTTTGAATGAGGTTATTGACTGGTAGGGGTTAAATTGTGTATAAACATGTTTAATTGACGTGAGTAGTAAAATACAATGCAGTAGTACAAAACACGTAAAAAAAATCATACATATATATATATATATATATATATATATATATATATATATATATATATATACATATATATATATATATATATATATATTACACATTCACGCATGGCATGGACATCATAAATTTTTAATAAATATATATATAAACGGCACAAAGCAAGAATAGATATTGTTGATATAAAATATGTAAATTCATATATGTACGCATGTCAACTTGGCAGCACAAACCGGATTAAAGGAGTTGAAAAAATTGATAGAGAATATGTATCTAGATATGAATCTTATTGAGGCATATAGCTACATCCTGAATTCCTGCCGTGTTCCGTGTAAAAAACACTTCCTCAGGGGTGGATGCTGTAGGGTATCTACAAAAAACAAAAATATAATTAAACCTAATGTTACAGTAAGCACATCCGAAAAAGACAGGATCTACAGTCCTGAGTACTTGCAACAGATAACGGTGTGAAGTAGGTGTGGGGCCAGGTCCAGAGAGGGAGTACCTCATTCAAAGTCCCAAACTCCCTTCTTTGTTTACCATACTGGGACTTGGCTCCAAACCATTGGTGTTTGTAAGTGTAATGCCTCCAGATGCCCTAGCTGCAAATATATATGTGATGCCCGTGTGGTTACCTCATGCAACGGAAGTTCTTTTCCCATCAGTTAGTCAATTGCCAGACCAGGCATGTTGTGTAGGTTTTTACTTTTACTTTTTGTCGGGTACAGTATGCGGAACAGACTACTAGACTTCTGTGTGAACGGATGTAGAATCATATTTCAGTTATAGATGCACACAAACACAAATATTGCTAACCATATCATTTGTTTTCATGATTCAGATTTACATTTTCTTAAAATTCTAATTATGGAGTGGGTGGATAAACCAAAACAGGTAAGGGAACGGGTTTCAGCCCTCCATAAAAAGGGAGGCGTTCTGGATCTTCAAACTAGATACCCATATAACAAGGGGCCTGAACCATAAGTGGAATATCACTCATTTTTATGAGTAGTTTTACTTTGCTTTCCTTATTATTCACTGGTCTACGGCCACATCACCCTGAATGCACCCAATCTCATCTGATCTTGGAGGCTAAGCAGGTTCGACCCTGGTTAGTACTTGGATGAGAGACTGCCTGGGAATACCAGGTGCTATATTGTTTCTCTATCTTTTCCCCTCTCCTTACCATTCTGCTCTTCCCTTTCATTCCTTTATCCCGCTTTAATATATATATTTCATACATATCACACCTAAGCTTTACCCTGTCTTGTGGTTCAATCCACAACCATAATAATAATAATAATCATACCTGGCCACATTGATATGCTCTCAGACTTACCCCTAGTGTTTTGGTGTGGATATTGCAATTATTTTATTATTGTTTGAGTAATTGTTTTTATTTATTTCTCATTTTAATAACTTTTTTTTGCTGTAATATTTGAGGCTATCATCACTGAGTAACAATAAAGTGATGCTTGGTGTATTTGGTTGTGGTTGAGACCTTGTGTGTTTTTCTTAGATTTTGTATTGTGTCCAGACCCCTTCATTGCACTCCCCATGCCATACACTGGGTTTTTGTTTTTGTCTTTTTATTAATTTTGCGCCCTGTGTGCAATTGTTTCCATTTTTCTGTAACATATTGTAGTCTGACCAGCTGTTTTATACAATCTGCACCAGTAGAAGTCTGTTACTGGCAGAAAATGTCTTGATGTATGTGAAATATGGTGGGGATTCTATCAGGCTCAAATTACAACATGGACTCATGGTTTTGCCTCCTCTCCCCCAATCATGTTGCATCACATGCCGATATGGAAATGGATCCCTCCTCTTCATCTTCATGAAGTCTAAAGGAATGTCAGGGACTCAAGCATAGGCTTGCGCAGGGGGTGTGCTGGGTGTACCTGGGCACACCCTAATCACCCGTGCTGTCTCCAGAGATCTGCCCCGAAATGTTGTGTGTAACCCCCGCTGCCTGTGAAACAGTTTCACAGGCAGCAGATCGTGAGGCTTGCCAGAGCCATTGTGTGTGATCTGTCCGATAAAGTCACTGCTTGCAGAGAGAAAGATCAGCTGTCAAAATTCAGCGGTGATGTCGGGGGTGGGCAGGACCGAACAGCTATCAAACACCAGCCAATGGGATGGAGTCTGGGCGGGCCGCTACGTTTATGTGACCCCGCACCCTTGCTTAAGCAGCCCAATCATTGGCTAGTGTTGATAGCTGCTTAGTTCCGCCCATCCCTGGCATCACGGCTGAGTTGCGATCTCTCTCCCTGCAAGTAGTTACATTAGCTGCTGACAGTTTCACACACCTAGCGGCTCTGGCAAGCCTCACTGTCTGATGCATGTGAAAGTCCCCCTCTCCCCTGCCAGTGCCAATCAATGCTGCCTAACCTATCAGTCCCAACCAATTCTGCCTATCAGTGCCAACCAATGCTTCCTGTTGGTGCAAATACATGCTGCCTATCGGTGCCCATAAGTGCTGCCAATCAGAGCCCATCAGTGCCCATTAGTGCCGCTTCAGTGCCAACCAATGCTGCCTATCGCTGCCAACCCTAGCCCATCAATGCTGCCTATCTGTGCCAACCAATGCTGCCTATCGCTGCCAACCCGTGCCCATCAATGCTGCCTATCGGTGCCCATTAATGCTCCATATTAGTGCCGCCTATCAGTGCTGATAATCAGTGCACATAAGTGCTGCCTATCAGTGCCAATCAGTACTGCCAGTCAGTACCACCTATCAGTGCTATCAATTAGTTGCCGTTAACGCTGCCAATCAGTTCAGCCTATTAGTGCCCATCAGTGCCGCCAATCAGTGCCACCTATAATGGCCAACAGTGCGGCCTATCAGTGCTGCCAATCGGTGTCAATCGGTTCTGCAAATTAGTGGCAATCAGTGCTGCTGAACAGTCCCACCATTCTGTGCCTATAAGTGCCCATCAGTGCTACCAGTCATTGCCACCTATCAGTGTCAATCAGAGACAGCTATTAATGCCTGTCATTGCTGTCAATTAGTGCCACCTATCAGTGACAATCAGTGCCACCTATCAGTGCTGCTAATCAATGCCCATCAGTACAGGGATGGGGAGATGAACTCAACAGCCAGGCACATTATCCTTGGGGGGGGCCACAACTGAAATCCGTTGATGTTTATTAATGCCACATGCAGCTCTTTAGTATAGTAGGTAATCACCACACTACTATTTACAATAAACTACTGGTGCAACTCTCTAATGTATATAAATCTCAATAAACTCCGATATTACCACAATACTGGTAATAAAATGTACTGTAACTGCACATGTAATACACATCAAACTGAAAACAAGACATAACAAATGAAACTTAGTAGGGATGGTGGAAACCCCTCTACAGATAATTGCAATACAAACTATCTAATTGCAACTTTTTAGTTGGGAGGTTTATTTCATTATAGAACTTTGTAATTTAAATTTTTTTAGATTGTTACACTTAATTTTATATGTTTTAATTTCTTATTATAATGTGAATTATTGCACTTGAAGTTCATTTTCCACCACCCCTGCTAAGTCCATGTCTTTATGGACCTTGCTTTGTGCACTGGTGCACAGTCATGTTGGAACAGGAAGAGGCCATCCCCAAATTGTTCCCACAAAGTTGGGAGCATGAAATTTTCCAAATGTTTTGGTATGCTGACGCCTTAAGAGTTCCCTTCACTGGAACTAAGGGGCCAAGCCCAACCTCTGAAAAACAACCCCACACCATAATCCCCCCTCCACCAAATGATTTGGACCAGTGCACAAAGCAAGGTCCATAAAAACATGGATGAGCGAGTTTGAGGTGGAGGAACTTGACTGTCCTGCACAGAGTCTTGACCTCAACCTGATAGAACACCTTTGGGATGAATTAGAGCGGAGACTGCGAGCCAGGCCTTCTCGTTCAACATTAGTGCCTGACCTCACAAATGCGCTTCAAACATTCCCATAGCCACACTCCTAAACCTTGTGGACAACCTTCCCAGTAGAGTTGAAGCTGTTATAGCTGCAAAGGGTGGGCAAACTCAATATTGAACCCTACAGACTAAGACTGGGAGGCCATTGAAGTTCATGTGCGTGTAAAGGCAGGTGTCCCAATACTTTTGACAATATAATGTGTGTGTGTGTATATATGTAAACACACACACACACACATGTATGTTTGTTTGAGCTTTGGGGTGCACACCCTAATGCAATAGGCTGTGCACGCCTATGGACCCAAGAATGTGCTATCCTTTTCTTTTTTTTTTTTCTTTTTTGTTACAGGTTTTTCTCGTAGTTTATTATGTTGTAGTATATAGAGATAAGAAATATAACAAGTACATTTGTTGGAATATATAATTCTGCCCATACCTCCATTACCTTAAGACATCACTTTGTATACAGAAATACCTATCTCGTTTAAATAAGCTTTTGTCTTGGAATTTGATATGTACAATTTTCAATAAAAATTATTGGGAAAAAAAAAATGAAACAAAAGAAAATAAATGCAGCCATCGCATATGAGGGCTAGCAAGCTGCAATAATTTACATACATATGTAAACCTGTATTAAGCAGGGAGGTTACTTTAACATTTTGCCTCGGATCTACTTTTGTTAAAAACCTGATTCAATTTTATAGCAATGCTCCACACAATAACTGTATCAGAGTCTTCTTGGTGATAAATTCTGTGCTTGTGACCGTTTCACAGAAAAACAATGATTAACTTTTTTCATCATTTTCCTAATTTTTGAATGAGTGAGTTCTAGATAACAGATCTATTATGTGCAAAGCAAGTTTCCAATTTTATTTTATTTATTTATTTTTTTTGGTATTTTCTTTTCTTTTTATTTTTTTCCAGCAGCGGGTAATTACTAATTATGGGTGAATTCAATTTGCATAAATTCCAGGCCATCCAAATATCTCAGGATCGTACCATTGAGAATTTCTTTAAGTTAAGACAGTAATGTCATTATCTCCTCCTCTCATTTAAACTGCTCGCTTTACAATAATTGTGCAGCTTAATAAGTGATTTGATTTCTCCCCTTGATGAGGTTTTAATAAAATTTGATAGTGTTTGAGTAATTCAGCATAGCTAGTTATCAAAGCAGCTGGTCCTGGCAGCATGCAAATATGTATCCCTAGGGTGGTTGTTGGAGGCATGTCTGCTGTATATGTTGTGCTCCATGAATGCTCTGTCACTGGGCCTGTAAACACTAAGCAGTGCTTAGCCAACTTTTTATATGAATCATCAAATAAAGCCATATTTATGTAAGCTAGGGCTGTATGCTTTGTTATGATACTCTCTGAAAATACATTTTTATTTCTATTGAATGAAACCTACTCTTATGCACAATTCTTAATCGGGCTAGTAAACACCGTTAATGAGCTTTACGTGCCTGATCTGCTTGTTAATGTTTCTCCCATGTGGAAACCTCCTGTGTATTATTTGTTGGAAAGCACATCATTTAGGGATTGTTACTTTATCACTATAACAGCAGGATGTTATGAGGCTTTACATCTGCCCAGTCATAAGTAATTGAGTAGCATTCCTACCTCACCAGTACAGTCAGTAGGCATTGACCACATAGCTATGGTTCATTTTTAAAGTGTATCTGTTATAGATCCATTAGATGCAGACATTTTGGTAATGGAATTGATGCTCATGTTATGTATTTGTTGAAGTTAAAGTGTTTATGAACTATGTACGTGTAATTATTACCTCTGAAAGGTGACAATGGTCCTCCTAACAATGCTTCCATCTGATTCTCTCTCCAGAAGCATGAAACTGTCTTTGTGCAGGCATCATCCATGATAGTCATCTACTTCCTGGACTGAGATTATGGCTGAGTCGTGTATATCCTGGGGTCTGTTCAGCAGGTAGATGTGATCACAAATATCTTACACATCTGCTGCAGCCTCTCACCTTGTAACTTGCTGCAGTGTATATTCTGTGTGATCACTGAGGGGGAGGGAACTAGGCAAACGCTTCCTCCTGCCTGCTGCAGACTGATAACATCGCCTAGACATAGTCAGTTGTCTAGAGCTTAAAGCGGAGTTCCACCCAAAAGTGAAGCCACAGCCAGGCATCCACAGTTAGATTGCTGGCGCCTCGAAGAGGAGGAGGAGCGAGGCTTCCTGCACCTGCATCGCTGGACCGTGAGACAGGAGAGTGTCTGATTATTAAACATCAGCAGCTACACTTTTTGTAGCTGCTGACTTTTAAATGGGTGAAACTCCGCTTTAAAGCTGATTTTTCATTATAAAGGGTGTGTAAAAAAAATTGTCACAAGACCGCACTTAGTCCTGCACTCCAGTGTCCCAGATTCAGCCAACATCAGACTAAGGTATGCTGTCGGCTGACATCCCAGAGCCGGTCCAGGCACTGCAGGGATCCAGAGAATAATGTCGGCATGATGCCAGACCTCCGGCTCGCTCAGCCTCTCAGTGCGCCGCTAAGAACCTTAGCCAGCCACTCTCTCCTCCTCCACATGGGCATAGTGCAGAGCTGACGGACAGTCACCTCAGAGCAGACCCGAGAACTGAGCGATTAGCGGACTTTGATTGCTTGGTTCTCGATCTTAGAGCAGCAGATTAAGCATCAGACCAATGCTGCATCTACCTAGGTATGTATGAATGTTTGTTTTTTTTGAAAATCCACGCTTCTCTTTCAAGAGGGCTCTGCTCACCAGAGCTTACAATCTAAGGGGGAGGGGGAAGTGATACAAAAGGTAATAGCTGTGATGGGATGAGCTGATGAAAAATGCAAAAGTTCAGTTTTTAGGTAGAGGCATCATAGGTTTCCCTAAAGAGATGAGTTTTTGGGGGATCGACTAAAGGTGTGCAGAATAGGTGATAGCTGAAGTGATTCAGATAAAAAGTTCCAGAAGAAAGGAGAGGCTTTGGAGAAGTCCTGGAGCCAAGCATGGGAGGAAGTGACAAAGAAGCTAGAGAGCAGGAGGTCATGGGAGAACCAAACAGAATGGTTTGGGTGATATTTTGAGACGAGGTTAGTGATGTAATAGGACACTTACCTGTCCTGGAGTCCAGGAATGCCGGCACTGCAGCTCAAGTTTACATCAGCTGTCGGGTGCTGCCGCCGCCACCATAGCCATTAACGGAACCCGGTAGTGAAGCATTACTGCTTTAAGCTGGGTTTCTACTGCGCATGCGTGAGGCCACCGCTGAGCTCTCCTACTGGCCCGGCGGCGCACGGGGGGGGGAGGAGTCGAGCGGTGATGTCAACGGCTGCAGCCGAGACTCCTGGAAGTGGTGACAGGATACCTGTCATGACAAATGAGCGAAAGTTCCACGTTTGGGTGGAACTCTGCTTTAATGCACTGCTGGCTTCTGTTGCTTGTCAGTCAGTGAGGAGGGAGTGGGAGGTTTATGTGCGTCTATGAATGCACACAGCCCAGCTTGGGAGTGCCCCCAACAGCAGCCGCTTGCACTCGTACAAGAATAGGATGGGACTCCAGAAGTGGCGGTAAGGAACCGCTCTGTGCAATACCAGGTAGGTAGAACGTGTTTATTATTTTAGGGGAAAAAATATGACTTTACAACCACTTTAAGCCGAGGTTCACACTGAGCTGCGGGAATGAAGCCGTGCGAGTTCAGCTGATTTCACTCCCACATGTCAGTTCCGATTTCGGCCGCGATTTCAGAGACATGTGCAGGTTTCTGTCAATGTAAATCGCAGCCTGAAATTGCAAAAGGTAGTACAGAAACTACTTGAAATCGGTGCAGTGCAGCAAATGCAGCGCTGCACCGATTAGGACAGTGCCATTGCCACCGATTTGACATGCCAAAGCACATGTCAAATCGTACCAATGTGAACCAGGGCTAGAACGAACTTTGGTCTTCATCAAAAACAATATGTGCCGTGGCATGTAGTTTTAAGTGCACCACCTGAACTTCATTTTCTCTTAGTTCTTCTGCTAAATTAAAACAACTATCTGTTGATCCTATCAATGAAGTCCAATTAATGCAATTTCTTGTCAAGGTGTTGCAACAATGCTACAGTCTATCAAATTCAGTCTCATTTAGGCTGTCTGCTTGGTTACAGTGGAATAAAAACATTGCATTGTCACTGCTGGATCACATACTGTAGCTTTTCATTTGGCACCTGACCACACCTTGTTCTGCACATTGCTTTCTTGGATTGACAGTACTGTTTCTGTTGCTGAAATACTTCCACTGTCAACTGCGGTGTCTGGGAGGCAGGGCACGAGACAAATGAAGCAGGGGTTGGCTCAGTCAGGGAAAATAAAGTAAGATTTTTATTTACTTTTAGAGACCTGTGCTTCACATAGTGTTTTGATACTTTCCTTGTTTAGACTCCCTTACAGGAGCCTTTAGTTGTTCTTTAACCACTTGCCGACTGCCGCACGCCGATATACGTCAGCACAATGGCAGTGGTGGGCAAATGGGCATACCTGTATGTCCCCTTTAAGAGCCGGGGATAGCAGGCGCGCGTGACCAGCGATTGTGTCATGGAGCCTCAGAACGGGGAACTGCCTATGTAAACAAAGCATTTCCCCGTTCTGGCTTGTGTCATGACAGAGATCACCGCTCCCTGTCATGTGACTTGAAGCCCATCCCCCCACAGTTAGAATCACTCCCTAGGACACACCTAACCCCTTCATCACCCCCTAGTGGTTAACCCCATTCATTGCCAGTGTCATTTACCCAGTAAGCAGTGCAATTTTATAGCACTGATTGCTGTATAAATGACTGGTCTCAAAAGTGTCCGATGTGTCCGCTATAATGTCACAGTCCCAATTAAAAATCGCAGATCGCCACCATTACTAATAAAAAAAATTTAAAATAAAAATGCCATAAAACTATCCCCTATTTTGTAGACACTATAACTTTTGCGCAAACCAATCAATATACGCTTATTGACATTTTTTTTTTTTTCACCAAAAATATGTAGAAGAATACATATCGGCCTAAACTGAGGAAAAAAATTGTTTTTTTATATATATTTTTGGGCGATATTTATTATAGCAAAAAGTAAAAAATAATGCGTTTTTTTTTTTTCAAAATTGTCGCTCTTTTTTTTTTGTAGCGCAATAAATAAAAACCACAGAGGTGATCAAATACCACCAAAAGAAAGCTCCATTTGTAGGAAAAAAAGGACGTTAATTTTGTTTGGGTGCAACGTCGCACGACCGCGCAATTGTCAGTTAAAGCGGCGCAGTGCCGAATCGCAAAAAGTGCTCTGGTCAGGAAGGGGGTAAAATCTTCCGGGGCTGAAGTGGTTAAGTCCTGTGTAGGCTGAAATTAGATATTTCCCACTAGATTACTTCTGTTTTATTTGGTAAGATTGATATTCTTTTGGCTGTAGGCCATTCATTGTTAGCCTTTTAGGTGATGTACTTCTAAATCCTTGCCAGCCCGAACCTTCACTTCTACGTCTTTTTTTTCTCTTTTAATTTATCTTGTTTTTTCTCCGGTTTACGCAACATGCAGTTCCTGTTCAGCAGGTAAACAAACCATGTGGTAATTGCATAGTAACGGCACAGTTACACAGTTAAAGCTGAACTCCAGGCAAATGGCTAAATAAGGAAATGAAATGCATATAGGGGATCTGTTTTATGTATCAACGAATTTGGATCTCTGTCTATCCAGGTGTTAGATTTAAAGAGCTGTGCCATACACATGTACTTCCCAACCTGCACAGTGTGGTCACCTTTTCTGTCATTCTGCTCTTTCCTCCTATTGCCATGTTCCTAATGCCCCGTACACACGGTCGGACTTTGTTAGGACATTTCGACAACAAAATCCTAGGATTTTTTCAGACGGATGTTGGCTCAAACTTGTCTTGCATACACACGGTCACACAAAGTTATCGGAAAATCCGATCGTTCTGAACGCGTTGACGTAAAACACGTATGTCGGGACTATAAACGGGGCAGTGGCCAATAGCTTTCATCTTCTTATTTATTTTGAGCATGCGTGGCACTTTGTCCGTCGGATTTGTGTACACACGATCGGAATTTCCGACAACGGATATTGTTGTCGGAAAATTTTATCTCCTGCTCTCCAACTTTGTGTGTCGGAAAATCTGATGGAAAATGTGTGATGGAGCCTACACACGGTCGGAATTTCCGACAACACGCTCCGATCGGACATTTTCCATTGGAAAATCCGACCATGTGTACGGGGCATTACACTGCAGCACATTGGAATAACTCCTTGTGCTGCTTCTCCCCTCCTCAGTTTGAGCTCTGTTGTACACGGACTGCAAGGTGAGATACCAAGTCATATTCATTTACTGATTTAAAGCACCTCTCGCCACCCCACGCATACACACAAATGCAAACTTGAGTCCTGCATGCTTATGTAAACAGTTGTGCCACACATGTGAGACATTGCCACAAACATCAGAGTGAGAGCAACAATTCTAGAGCCACAATTCTTGGTTAACTTGGTTAAACTGATAACCCGTAAGGCCCAGTTCACACTGGAGCATTTTGTAGCTTGAAGCTCAAAAACGCTCAACAAGCAAAATCCCAATAATTTCAATGGCCCCTGTTCACATGTGAGCATTCTGTTGCTTGTAGCAAAGCGCTTGTCACTCAGAAAAGTACACGAGCTACTTTTCAGGCAGAATTGAATGGTTTTGTCCTCAGACTTCAATGGGAATGCCTGAAAACATGTGATTTGAGCGTTTTTTTTTTTTAGACAGTTTGTTGTTCTCTTCCCCCAAGTGATTTCCATTGGCTAAAACAAAACGTCTAGATGAAAAATGCCTGACATGTTTGCAATTCTGCAAAAAAAAAAAACCCTTGAAAAAACGCCTGAAAACGCTAGCGTGAATGTAGCCTTTAGGCTCAATTTAATTTCATGAAAAATTGTAGGTACTGTAGTAAATTGCCCCAGATGCGAATATGTGGTTTTTTTTGTATCTTCCTATCTTCCTGGAGTTCAGCTTCATCTTGGTTGAAAAGAAACTGATGTCCATAATGGTCAACCAGTTTTGATATTAAGGAGGCAAAGGGGTTGGGCAGCTTTTGAAAATTTCACCACACAAATCATCATCATCCTCCTTGAGTCCCACCTCACCAGAAAGGCAGTATATTTAAATATTCTTTAGTTAATATAATTGTTTCGTCATTTTATTGTTCTAGAAAATGATCTGGTCTTTTTTAAATATGACTGATTTTTCGGTTGAAATCTTCTTTCCACCTTGTACAGGTCATGTGCCAGTGGCCTTTGTGCAGTCTTTGGGACGAAAAGTTAATTTGCTAAATATTTATGCTGACCCAGGATATAGTCAAACATACTTGTTGTTTATTTGTAAGGGTTTATAAAACATATTGTGTAGATCCCCTAAAGGGGGACAGGATTGGTGCTGGTTGAGCGTATATTAATCAGCGTCCCCTTTGCCTTGCATATTTGTGACACAAATTTGATTACAAGAAAGACCAGCAACTTCTAAATCAAATTTTTAACGCTGGGACAAAATGCTCAATATTTGTTATTTGATTTTTCTTTTTTGCTTCTTGAGATGCATTTCATTAAATCCAATGTAATTAGCAGCATGCTGTCACTCTGCCATGTATTTGTAAAGTATCAAAAGGGGGAAGTTATTCATTTCTCCCAGATATAATGGACGTTATTAGTTTCTATGTTTTTTTTTTTTTTTCTACTAAACTAAAGCTAAGTCATTTGACAGATTTATAGACTTCAGGAAATAACAGTACATTTCATGACACAAATTAGTACTATAAGGCATACCGTGGGGTGTAGATTTTTTTCCCTCTTTTTTTTTTTTTTTTTTTGTTGACTTCCAATTAGCATTTTATAAATGCAAAGTATCTTTTAACTAAGAGCTTTGTTGGGCACCCTGTTATATTTAGGGGACCTAACAGTTGTCCGCCAACTTATCATGGCTTTGGAAGGAGAGAAACAAGCAATGCAGACAAGGGAGCACACCTTCGGGTGTCCATGCTAGGTGGCAGTGTGCCATTACAATCTTTTTGGCAGCAAGCTGAAATGACAGCAGTCACATTTACTGGTGCCAGCACAGTGTCATACAGCAAGACATGATAATGTGCCAGCCCTATAACATAAATTGTGTATGTTTCTTGTAAACATTCCCATAGGTAAATGCGTAACAAGATTCTCATGTTAATGATAGTGTATTCATACATAGCAGCATAAAACCGAGGGCTTTTAATTAATCAAATGTAGTTTGCCTAGTGTTTCCCCTTATTTAGACCTTAATTCACTAGCGGTAATGCCTGCAACTCACTTTCATGTGGTACCATTGGATTAAACTGTGCAATAAATTTAACCCGTTTAATCCATCACCTGGTAAAGTTCCAGGCAGGTAAAGCTCTTTGCAGTTTTTTTTTCAATGAATAGATCATTTCCGTCCCAAATATGTACTGTACTTTTGTTTTACCCCCAGTAAAAGCAGGTCGTTTTACATTTAAAGCATGGAGGAACTCGCCAAACATGAGGTATGTATCTGCCTATAATACATTTTTTTTAAAAGGACAATAAAAACAGCCAACAGATTAGAGGTCTGGCAGATCCTGCTCATAATATTTTTTTTTAAACTACAATAAAAACAGCCACAGATTAGAGGTCTGGCAGGTTACCCTTATTCAGGGTGACAATGAAACCTGAACCTGGTACCTTGACCCCACAAAATACATTGGTGGTTTTTCTGCATATGTCATTTGAATTACATTTGTTCTGGATGTCCTGCCTTGTTGCTAGGGTGTTGCTAAGACACTACCAGTCATCACATGTGCGCTCTCTCTTCTGAAAAAACTTCCCGATTCTATTTGCTCAAATGGGCTAGAGTTGGGCTTTAAGTTTGAACAGAGCATTGCTCTGTATGTGATGGCATTAGCTGCCCAAGCACATGAATCCCCATCAACTTGTATACCCATTAGAGCTGCACGATTCTGGCTAAAATGAGAATCATGATTTTTTTTTTTTTGCTTACAATAAAGATCCCGATTCTCGCGGTGTAACATCTTTTTTCACATTATACAAAGTAATTGGGCTAACTTTACTGTTTATTTTTTTTTTTTTAAATGAAAGTGTATTTTTTAAAAAAAAATTGTGTTTGAAAAACCGCTGCGCAAATATGGTGTGACATAAAATATTGCAACAGCCACCATTTTATTCTCCAGGGCCTATCATGTTTGGGTGCTCTAAGTAATTTTCTAGCAGAAAATAATGATTTTTAATTGTAAGCAACACATGTCAGAAAAGGTTTGGTCTTTAAATGGTTAAACTGGTTACTTTGTTTCTACTTATCTATGTGTTGTAATAAAACTTGGCAGGCTGCCCAGATTTTTTTTTTCCAGCTGTGACAACTTTCTGCACTTGTTAGAAAGATCTTTGATTCTTAACGATTAATCGTGCAGCTCTACTACCCATGGAGACATATAGGCACTATGCTTTCCAGGAAGCATAGTGGCAGCTTTGAAGGCTTCGTCATACACTTGTGACACCCACAGTTGTGAGAATATCGCCTGCTAAGAAGCATCTTTTGAAAGGGGAATCCGCTATAGCAGTGATTTTATGGGAAATCAAGATGTGAGCAAAGCCGGAGAGGTGGTGGTTTGTAGTTGTGTGGTGTTCTTTTTTTAAAACTTTAAACACTTGGAAATTCAGATACTACAATTAAGGAAGATGTGCATGTATGCATGCTTGCTGCAACCCTTGGAGACAAAGCCAGATAAAAAAGAAAAGTATTGCAGAAGGCTATGGACTTCCCTGTGGCCGCACTGTATCATGGAGTGATTATCATTAGCATACCATAAATGAAAAATTAAGGACAAAATATTATTTGCCACCAAAAATAGCAGCAGCGTTGTTTTGGGGTTGCTGATGACCCCTTTCTCACTGCTGCTTGAGAAAGGAGTTCTTGGCGACCCCTTAACATTGCTCTTTGTTGCTATTTTTGATGGTGAATAAATGCCTTGTATATAACTTTCTTTTATCATATGCTGATGATGATCTGTTGCTTGGACAATGTGCTTGGTGATGCCACTTGTCATTTACCCATTGCACCCATTAATGTTTTTGTCCATTGCTACAGGGAATATGCTGGATTACATAAATGTATGATCACGTGTAGTAAGCAACGTGCTCCTTCATACCTAAAAGTATCTGGTATTTCCTTCAGCTCCGTGTGCTGAGGAGAATGGTGAGAGTGTAAAGAAAAAATTAGTAAATGGTAAGTAAAATGTTGAGGGCAATGAGGGTTACAGCACACCTATTATTTTGTCCTACTTGGACAAAGCACAGATTTGCGTTAAGGAGCCAGTTGCTTGTTATGTGGGATAATACTGTACATGCTACAGTTATATCATAAGTAATAATGTGCTCTTAATTTTTATCCCACTCATTAAACACGTATATACGTGTGTAGTATTTCAGCTGCTGTACCCATTGTTTTTCATGGAAATGCTACTGTGTGTGTAGGTAGATGGGCAAAGGATATTCTACTGTATTCCATGATTACTTTTCACAATATACAGTACTGTGCAAAAGGTTTAGGCAGGTGTGAAGGATTGCTGTAAAGTAAGAATCCTTTCAAAAATATGTTTTTAATTGTTTATTTTTTTCAGTTTACAAAATTCAAAGTGGACGAACAGAAGAAAAACGCTAAATCAAATCAATATTTGGTGTACCCTTTGGCTTCAAACCAGCATCATTTCTTACACTTGCACACTTTGTACACTTTCACAAAGTCAGATTTTGTGGATTAGAGTCAGGTGTATGAATAATCATTTATACCAAGCAGGTGCTAGTGATCATCAATTTCATATGTAGAATGAAACACCGTCAACTGAAAGAGAAACTGTTGTGTAGGAGGCTTAAAACTGAGTGAGGAACAGCCAAACTCTTCTACAAAGGCGAAGTTGTGAAAGTTTCATGTCACAGGTCATACACCATGGCAAGACTGAGCACAGAAACAAGACACAAGGTAGTTATACTGCATCAGCCAGGTCTCTCCCAGGCAAAGATTTCAAAGCAGACTGGAGTTTCAAGATGAGCTCTCTTAACCACTTGCTGCCCGCCCGCCATCATACAACGGCGGGACGATGCACCTGTTATCCTGGGCCGCTGTCCTATGACACCCGCGATTGCCCAGTAACTGAGCAGGACCGTGGATCTGTGTGTGTAAACACACAGATCCACCTCCTGTCAGGTGGGAGGAGACCGATGGTGTGTTCCTTGTACAGAGGAACACCGATCGGTCTCCTCCCCTTGTGAGTCCCCTCCCCCCACAGTTAGAATTACTCCTTAGGAACATAATTAACCCCTACAGCGCCCCCTCCTGGTTAACCCTTTCATTGCCGGTCACATTATACAGTAATCAATGCATTTTTATAGCACGGATCGCTGTATAAATGTGAATGGTCCCAAAAATGTGTCAAAAGTGTCCGATGTGTCTGTCGCAATATCGCAGTCACGATAAAAATCGCAGATCGCCGCCATTACTAGTAAAATAAAAATAAAAATGCTATAAATCTATCCCTTTATTTTGTAGACGCTGTAACTTGCGCAAACCAATAAATTTACGCTTATTGCAATATTTTTTACCAAAAATATGTATAAGAATACGTATCGGCCTAAACTAAGGAAAAAATTAGTTTAAAAAAAAAAAAAAAAATTGCATATTTATTATAGCAAAAAGTAAAAAATATTCTGTGTTTTTCAAATTTATCACTCTTGTTTTGTTTAGCGCAAGCAATAAAAACTGCAGGGGTGATCAAATACCACCAAAAGAAAGCTCTATTCATGGGGAAAAAATGATAAAAATGTCATATGGGCACAGTGTTGCATGACCGCGCAATTGTTATTCAAAGTGCGACAGCGCTGAAAGCTGAAAATTGGCTTGGGCAGGAAGGGGGTGAAAATGCCCTGTATGGAAGTGGTTAAAGAAGCAAAAAGAAATGGGTGAGGTTGAGGACTGTAGGCGCAGTGGGCAGCAAAGAAACCTAATGCAGCAGATGAAAGACACATCATGCTTCGCTTCAACACCGGAAGATGTCCAGCAGTGCCATCAGCACAGAACTGGTAGAAACCAGTGGGACCCAGGTACACCCTTCTACTGTCTGGAGAAGTCTGGCCAGAAGTGGTTCCTTGCAAGTTTGGGGCTGCATTTCTGCAAATGGAGTTGGAGATTTGGTCAGGATCAATGGTGTCCTCAATGCTGAGAAATACAGGCAGATGCTTACCCATCTCGTCAGACCATCAGGGAGGCGTGTGATTGTCCCCAAATGTATTCTGTAGCAGGACAACGACCCCAAACATACAGCCAGTGTCAATAAGAACTGTCTTCACTGTAAAGAAGAAGAAACGGTCCTAAAAGTGATGGTTTGGACCCCACAGAGCCCTGATCTCAACATCGCATTGGTCTGGGATTACATGATGAGGCAAAGATTTGAGGTAGCCTACATCCACAGAAGATCTGGGGTTAATTCTCCAAGATTTTTGGAACAACCTACCTGACAAATTCCAACATAAACTGTGTGCAAGTGTACCTAAAAGAATGTATACTGTTTTGAAGGCAAAGGGTGGTCACACCAAGTATTGATTTGATTTGGATTCATTCACTTTCCATTTGTTAATTGATAAAAATAAACTATTAACACTTCTATTTCTAAAAGCATTTCTAATTTACAGCGTATTTTCACACCTACTGTTGACATTAAAAAAGTGTGTGTGAACACTATATACAAAATATATTCTAAGATAGCTTTTAATGTTTACAAGTACATTTCTATTGAAAAAAATGGTAGCCTTCTGTCATATTTCAACAAAAAAACACATTCGCTCTTACTCCTATGTAAAATTAATGATCTTCTTGATGGGAAAATCTATTGCATGTTTGATTTCAAGAAGATAAAAAGCATGCATGTTTTAGGTATTATCCCATTGAATAACCATTTCCTTTCAAGAAATGATCAAAATATTTCCGTTTTGAGTAGACTGTGTCACCGGCGTAAAAGCTAAATAATTATGCTCCCCTGTATAATTTTTTTGTGTATGTGTTCTGGATGGACAGTGGGAAGATGAAAGGGAAATTTGTTCATAACGGCTCTTCACAGTTGACTGAAGCAGGTGTTAGAAATGCAGATGAAGCGTGTTGACTAAAGAGTGTACAAATTTGAAGTGAAAATGCCAGTGGTCGGCTTATAGTATGCGGCACATGTGAAGTTTCTGTGCGCTAAATAATTCATGTTATTGTGTGAGATGGTTTAACATGCAGGCGATAGGTGCCTATTGCATTGAAATCTCTCTACTTCCTCGGCTGTGTCTCTCATCTCCATGAACCAGTGAACTTCCTTTGGCGAGTCTGAGCAGGGCAGATTATTCTGGTCTTCAGAGAACCGGAAATAGTAATTTATTCCAAGCAAAGTGACAGACATGATCATCTACATTTTTGTATTAAAAATTTTAAATTATCTTGGTAACACATTAATGTGTTAACCAAAAATATGATTTTCCTTTAAGTGGTGTTTAACATAGAAATATTTTTTATATGGGGTGGGTTATTAAAACCTTTAAATACCTCCTTGATCCTTCCAGCATCTGACACCTCCTCCTGTAAATGGGTAACAGCACTAACCACAGGGTCCTATTGATGTAGTGGCTTTGTGAGCCACTGTGCACGCTCATCCATTCCTATTACATGATACAATGCCAACACAATAGCATTCCTGTAGACTCCTGTGGTCAATCTGTTTACATTAAATGATGCTACACTTTCCAGCCTGCCCCAAAGTGTTTGAGTGACACTGGCTCCTTTAGGGAGTTTTGCTTTCACCCCCAATGGACAAGGCACAATGGCACACACTAAAAATGGATTCAGGGAGCTGAAGTGTAGATGGGACTTCGCTTGTAGAAGCTGAGCGTCTATGATAGTCCTTACCCACAGCCCTTGCAATTCTCTGTAAAAGATGTCTTCTATGTCACAACTATATAAAAATAGCAAAAAAAAAAAATCTGTATAGGTTTTTTTTTTTTTTTTTATAACACTTTATGAATGTGGGATGCCTAACCATTTGCCTACTGGGCACCTTCACCCCCTTCTTGCCCAGGCCAATTTTCAGCTTTCAGTGCTGTCACAGTTTGAATGACAGCGTGGTCATGCACCACTATACCCAAATAAAATTTGGGGTACAGCGGTTTGAGACAGAGCTTTCTTTTGGTGGTATTTAATCACCAGTTTTTTTCTTTTTTTTTGCTAAACGAAAAAAGACCAAACATTTTGGAAAAAAAAAAGGTTTTCTTAGTTTGTTATAAAGTTTTGCAAATAAGTAAGTTTTCTCCTTCACTGATGTGCTCTGATGAGGCAGCACTTATATGTATCCCTGATAGGAGGCACTGATAGGCAGCACTGATGGACACTGGCACTGTTGGTGCTGCACTGATGATCAGTGCCCTGATTATCAGTGTAAAAGTCCCCTGTCAAAATCGCCGGTTAACGGCTCTCCTCTCCTTATGCGCCGTCACAGTGTGAGGTGAAGAATGCTGATAACCAGCTACTGTGTTTACATGTGATTAGCTGTGATTGGACACAGCTGATCACATGGTAAAGGACCACTGTAATTGGCCCTTTACCTGGTCCATTGACACCCTCCCAGAACTGGACGACCACTCTGTAGCAGTCTTTTGGCTATAGCGTGGTTAAAGCTAAACTTTTACTTTTACCTTCCATCTTGCACTGTTGTATAAACTAACTTTTATTCACCTTTTATTCACCTTATAAATAAGGAAAACTAGGCATTTGTGGCTTTTTCTTATTTTTATCCAGATTTCATAAGGACACTACAGCCAACGATTCTGCAGCTAGTATTTCCAGAGCCAGAAGCCACTGAAGGGGGCAATGTTGGAGTTTAGATAACAGGATAAGTAGGGATAAAAGAGTTAGGGAATTATACACTGGGGTTAAGGTGAGTGCCATCTTAAGAGCATTATAGGCCCCCGGGCAATACAGTGCACTGGGGCCCTGTCTACACAATCACGCACAATTGCGCATTTTCTCTTTCTCCTGTGCAGCCTTTTTCCTCTTCTGTGCTCCACTCAAAGCGTTACGTTTCATTTCTGCTCTAAAGGTTATTTTCACCAGCACATGATAAAGTTTCTTTTTCCTCACCTTTCTTACACTTCCTCAAACTAGTGGCAACTCTAAGATTGATATATAAGGGGTAAACATATTACAGTCAAAACTTGGGGGGGGGGGGGGGGTGGGGCAATAATAACTTTCACCACTAAATCATACAACTAAAAAAAACGAAATAAATATATATAAATGTACACACTCTGGTGCTGCCTGGTGAGTATTAATGTTGGCGTGGGTGAAGGTGCTGGTGGGTATTAATGCTGGCATGTGTACTGCTGCCTGGCTCCTCTAAGATGCGGAAGTGTGACAGGAAGCTGCAGCATGCGGCTGCAGTAGAGAGCAGAGCCGATGCTTCCTGTATCTGTCCCAGGCGGAGTGCATTTGATATCACTCTGCCTGTGAAGAGCTGGAACTACACAGAAAGCATCGGCTCCATTCTTCACAGTGACAGCTGACTCACACTGCACACTGCCTGCCGCTGACTGATCGCACGGCACTCTGTCTCTGTGAGGGAGCCGCACAGCATTGGCACAATGCGGCAGCGAAGTTTGTGACATCTGAATCATGCTTGGCTGGGGTCGCTGGACAGGTGGGGCCCCCCAGGCAAGTGGGGACCCGGCACCTGCCCAGCGTGCCCATGCGAAAAGACAGCCCTGGTTAAGGTTAGATATAGGTTTTAGGGATTTCAATAATAATTTAAGCAAATAATAAATAATTTCTCAGCCATTGACTGAGAGCGTTGATCAGGAGTCGGTCATCAGATCTTTTTCACTCATGCCCCTTCGATAGAAGCCGCCCAAACAGCTGGCTTCTGTTGGATCGGCTGCGGCACACACGAGCCAAATGTCAATAGAAATCAGCCGATGCCGCTTCCGACATTTGGCCTGTGTGTACAGGGCTTTAAATATGTTTAAGGTTATATAAGAAGAATAAGGTTTAAAGCCTAGCAGTCTGTGGGCATCACCAGCACAGGAGGGCACAGATAGCAATAAAAACATTCTGTTTTTAACATCTTCCCCACGCTGCTTAAAGTGTGTTCTGTTTCCCTGTTAGAGAAGTGTATATAATATCCTTTCCAGTGTGCTTTACATTTAGGAATAGATTGGGGTTAGGGAAGAAACACATTTTTAAAATGAGTAGAAGCTCTCAGATTGTCATTGGGGTCCTATGCCCAGTTGGTGATATTTCCCTTAACTTGACAATAGATAGAACTATGGAAAAAGACAGTGAGAAAAAAAATTAATAGACCTGAATGATTTAAGACATGTTGCCATCTTCTTGCAGAGACAAGAACTGGTGTGTGATGCTGCCAGTGTGTACACAGGTAGTGCTGGGCTCTCTTTTTTTAAAACAACTTCTCTAAACTGATATAAAGACACCACTTTAATAAATTTGTATACTTAAAAAAATCAAATCCATTTTCAGTCAAACCTTTTTTATAGTTTTGGATAAGATGGAGAATGTTTAAACCATCCATCAGGTTTTGTATGGTAGTCTGTTGCTAGCTGGCCATAGACGGATTGAAATTCAACTGGTTCAGCAGGGACCAGCTGAATTTGAATCCATGTGTGGCTGCTCCTGTTACGACAAAAGTTGATCTGGTTTGTTGGAAGATTTTTCTCGATCGGTGTAGTCTGACAGTGAAGGTGTCCCGCTGTCAGAATACGGTGTCACAGTGGAGAGGATTCCTCTGTCTATAGCGTTCGGGTGGATGGAGGAATCCGCTGGCTGATTGAAAAAAAGTAAAATAAAAAATAGTCATCTATGGCCAGCTTCAGACTGATTTTGCCTTGTTTTCTGTCATCCTGATACCAATGATACATAATGGGTTGATTTACTAGAAGACTGTATTAATTGTATAGCCTTGCTCAAATAAGTGCCACATATAGGTAAACCTAATTACAGAATTAGGAATATGTACAAGGTTAAAGGACTTTAAAGTCACTATTTGAAACAAGTTTTATCTTAAAAAATATACATATTTTATTAATTGGTGCAAAATTTAGACAAAGATGAAAGCAAGAAAAAAACAACAACTTCTTTTCTGTATGTTTCACAATACAAGGCCAGCCTTATACCATTTGAATGTTGGCCATTTCAGCAGGGACCGGTTGCGTTTTGAACCATAAATGGGCAGGCTGAATGTACCACGTTGATCGGGTGCAACCAGCCTGCTGGATTCGCTTGCGATTATCTGTGGTTGCAGGAAAGAAATTTGCACCATCTATGTCCTGCCTAAGTCTAGTCAAGGCCAACAGTGATAAGACCAGGGGCAAGATAAGCTATAGGTAAAATAGAGGGAGGAAGAAAAGATGGGTGGGAAGAGGGTCCCGTGGGTCATCCGAACAGTGGCAACTGCCGTGATAATGAGAGAAAAAATAGCTCCAAAGATCAGGGCTCCAGAGGGGTTGCGTCAAAATCTGAAGGAAGAAACTGATCAACCCAGGGCTGCAAAACTTTTGTATACTGACAAACCCTGTTAAAATAGTAACTGTACTGAAATATTAAAACACTTTTGACATTATTCCACACCTGCTCATGTGGGTATGCTTTCTATACATTTTGGTCAAGGCTTTTACAGTTGGGGGTGCAGTGGAAGGATGTATTGCTCAATGCATTTCTCAGATAGATGACTCCACCTCAAACGAAGCATAGAGAAAGGGAGGAAACAAAGGGTCAATACACTGAAGTAACACAATATATTAATGATAACAGCAATCGTAACAAATATAATAGAGCACTACATAACAGACTTGTTAAATGCAGCACCTCTACTCCAATCAGGAGTCCAGAAGCCCAAACTCCCCTCCAAGCTGGGGCCATAGAGGAGGGAATAGCCGCCCCCACAGAAAGCACAACATCCCAGGAAGCAGCACTAGTATACAGTCTGTACAGTATAGCAATTGCCAATTTATATGGAGCTTGAAACTATAAAAATTTGTTGATAAAATATATAAACACCACAAGGTGTTTTAAGGCATAATACATCAGTGATACCTCTTAGTAGAGGATTAATTAGTAAAGGCAGACAAAAGAATCTACCCTTTGGACCTCCCTATGGACAATGATAGCCATTTCTGGAAAGTAGAAGGATAATAATATGGTCCTATTTATGGTTTGGCTCCAGAACATACTACTAACAATCAGATAAGTTTACATTTATGATGGTCCATCAGCAGCTTAAAATGCCATTATTTGTAGTGGTAGGCAATCTTTTAGTGTGAGGCTAGGTCTTTGGAAATTTGATGTGTATTCTACTGTGTGAATGTTAGTAAATGTGGTGAAATTGTGCACGCTTCGAAAACCTAATTGTGTGTGAGGTTAAAAAAAAATTACAAATATATATATATATATATATATATATCTATATATATATATATATATATATATATATATATATATATATATATATATATATATATATATATATATACCGGTGTGTGTATATATATATATATATACCATATACGTGTGTAGTTATTTTTTTTACAAGAACATTATTCATTATTTACTGTGAACACAGTCACCTTATTCACTTAATGTTGACGTGGCCAGGTGTTTAGCCTCTATCCCTTTTAATAAATCCATCCCCATGGGGGTGAGAACCATCCTCCCTGTTGGTGACACAGACAACTATGAAAATCTTGACCGGTTCTAACCTTGGAGTCTTGGTCAGAGTTTGGTTTAAAATGTAACCATTATAGGCTCTTTTTTGGTGCTGCCTATCTGTTTCACCCACATAAGTTGTTGGCTCATCCACAGTCCATACTACATTCCAGTTGTCTCACCCGCTATAAAGCATACTGATTCTGTTGACTATTTTTTTTCTTTTTTCTGCATACCTTCTGGCTATGTTTTTGACACTTCTGATGTTTGTACTGCTGCAGAGCTTAGAGTGATATGTGCATTATGCAAACAGGAAAATTGAAATAAAATAAGTCATAAAAGGCCAAACTCGCATGCCAGATTTTAAAATGTATTCCATTTTTATTTAACTAAAGCTGATTTACTCAGCGCTATTGAGAGTAATTTTTCAGTAATATGTCAGTATGACTATATTAAGGCTTATGTCAGCAGCATTAAAAATTCAGTTATTTTTGTTTTGTGTAATTAAATGAAATTCCCTTATTTTGCATGTATTGTTTATATATGGATAAGTAGTATTTGTACCCTAAAGTGTATTTACACCTTTGCAGCCTAATTAGGGTAACACCTATTTTGTAGGTTTTCATTCACATGGTAGAACTGTAACAAAATATGTAAAATACTTTATTTGCTGATAAGTCGTATATACATCTTACTTGGCTTTCCCCTCCTGTGTAATATTAAAGAGGGGGCTGGGCAGTTGGGTTTAATGGGTTAATTATGGTAAACACTTCTGTAATGTGCTGGCAGATCTTCATTATCAATTGTAAACAAGATGTGCACACTGTCTATCATAACACATGGTTAAAGTGATTGTAAAGGTTTTTATTTTATTATTTTTAAAAATGTAAAACATGTTACATTTACATACTCTGTGCAATGGTTTTGCACAGAGCAGCCTTGATCCTTCTCTTCTTGGGTCCCCCACCGGCATTTTTGGCTCCTCTCCCCCACCGAGTGTCCCCATAGCAGGTCGCTTGCCATGAGGGCACTGGTGTGCTCGTTCATGAGCCCCACTCTGTCTGTCCATACAACAGGGCAGGGCTCGGTTCTGTCTCCCGCTGCCTCGCGACTGGCTTTGATTGGCAGCAAGGGGAGCCAATGAGGAGGGAGAAAGCTAAGAGAGCATCTGCGCTTGTGCACATCCCTAGATCGAGATCAGGCTCAGGTATGTATTTAGAGGGGGGCTGTGGTGGGATCTGCATACAGAAGGTTTTTTTAAGGTAAAAAAAAACCTTCTGCCTTTACAATCACTTTAAGGGTATCAAGGCCTAGGTGGCACTTTGATTGGAGGTGGAAAGGCTCGCCCAAAGCTTGACTTGAATTTTGAACAGAAAAATTTGAAATTTACATAGAATTTCAGCTCCCTGTATTGTTGGGTTTTTATGATGTTTGATGGTAACTTCTGATTATGCATGTTTAGCATATGCTCTGTTTGAGTTGCCCAGGTTACGTTCTGTTTAGTGCATTTCAAAGTGTTCTTTCTTATCATTTGTTTTATTTATTTAAGTTTATTCTAGATACACATTTTACCATGAAGTACAATATAGTTTCCTTCATTTTTTAACAGTTTGCCATTAATTCAGATTTATTTTTGTTCAGAACTACATTATTTGTTAATAGGAGCTTGTTACCTTTGAAGATTATTTCCTTTTGTTAACTGTAGCAAATCTTCTATCTGCTGTTTTTGTTTTGTTTTGTTTTTTAATGGAAACTTCAGTAGAATTGTGACAAGCAAAGTTTCCTCCCCCATTCAAACATGAGCATTTTTCACCTTGTTTACCTATGCCTGATTATGTTTGACATGCTCAAGAACAAAATCCAATTCTTTTGCATCCAAAAACTCTACTGCTCCTCAAGAACTGCTCCCCTACCCTTGCCCAGCCCAGGTGAAACTTTAGGGAGGCAGGACAATATGACACAAGGTTTTGTTGCCATCTTGCACTGTAAAGTGTCTGCTTTTTTTAGAGGTTAGGAGTACAATGATACGGTACTCATTTATCTCTGTCAGTTGCTGGTCTGCTTATTATGCTGCATCCTGTGAGAATACATAGATCATAATTACACTTAGTCACTATAATAGCAATCAATAATTGTAAACTAGGGGGTGCTTAGAGAGTCTTCTTTCCTTCTTTAAAGAGACAAATTGATGATTTTGCTCTGCTCTCAGTTATGATCAGATGTTATATTCAGAGCATATATTACACTGTTTAAAGACATAAAAGGTAATAAAGGTACACCGCTAGGCAGAAAAAAGCAGAACTAAACCCACTGATTTAACTTTCAAAACTGTTACATTTAAGGCATGGCGAACAGGCAAGCTACGGACTGGCTGTGTCCTAACTGATCACATTGGCAACATCACGGCAATTGTATATCAAAGAGAGACTAAGATGGCAGCTTCCCTGGCTGTAAAAGATGGAAGCTTTTAGTTTCATTTAAAAAATTGCATTTAGGGAGCACGGAATACTAGAACAAGCTGTCAGCACGGTATTTCAGTCTCTTATCCAGGTATTGTTGTAGTGCATCACACCACCCTCTTTTGCCTGTACAAAAATGTTTCTCAAACCACCAGTCAGATTCACAGCTGGCCTGGAAATATGATTGTAAGAGTGGAGAGAGACTAGAATACTAGGTGGCAGTTTGTGTTGTTGTAAATGACAGTATACACTGGAGAAAAGCACTATCATTTACAGCAACATGGGCTGCCAGCTATTATTTTAGTTTCTCCCCCCAAAATAGCAGTAGGGTGGGTCTGGGCTCACTTGTCTATCCTCTGCTGTACAAGGAAGAAATGCACAGGGCTGTAAGATGGCAGAGCTGCAGACGTTAGAGGAGGGCATACTGGCCAGCAAGTGGGGGGTGTACAAGGAACAGTGCAGAGAGCTGTACAATACAGATATGCTATACAGTTCAGTGAGAATAAAGAGTGGCCAGAGTACTGTACTATAGCCCCCCCATAAGAATGCCCATAAATTGGGCTTCAGCCAAGTTCAGCATGGGGTGTAAGTGACACAAAGCAGAAACCGAAAAACACGTTATTTTTTTTTTTTTTTTTTTTATTTACACAACCACAGTATGGATTAGAACAGGAGCACTTGGTTCCCAAAGGGATACCAGAATTTGTGCTTGTGGTAATACCTCTTTCAGTCTGAATTTTCTATCTCTTTTAAGCAACACATTGAATTTAATAGCGTTTTAAATTAAAGAATGTTTTATAAATCTAATAAAAGCTACACGTTTGAATTTTATTTGTATTTATTTCCTCTTGATTCTCCTGTTTTGCAAAGTTTTAAGTGTGATGTGACCATACATAGTTCCAGAGGTTACTTTCTTGTGGTCTAAGAATATCTGTCTAGATAACTTCCAGAGCTGCACACTATTCCAGCCAGCTTAATTTGTATCAAGTAGATCACCTCTTAAGCTGGCCATACATGGATTGAAATTTGTTCGGTTCAGTAGAGTGGCTGAATTTCGATCTGTGTATAAGCAGACTGGTTGTACATCCACATTGAGTTAATGGATGGGCGAATCGGGTCATTTCTTGAACAGAAAAAAATGACTTGTGTATGGGCTGCCTTAGATCATAACAGGTCACCTGGGTAAAATTATTAGTGTTGAAAATGGCAGTAGATCCTAGCAAAGTCTTCTGGACTCTCATTTCTTATTTCCAGTACTGGAATTTTCTCCCTTCGCCTTTCAGGACAGCACCTTGGAGAGAGCGTAGCTCCACCTCTTAGACAGGAAACACTGCGTGACAACGCCCCTTTAAAAAGCAGCTGCTTCCACCATGCCATCAGTTTTAGTGTTTCCTCCGCCATGGTGGAAGCACTGCTTGGGGAACCAGAGGGGCTGCGCTCTCTCCAAGGAGAGGGTTTTGGCAGGACCTCCACGTTTGGATACTCAGACCAACCCAGCTCCTTCCCTTACGTGAGGAGGGTGCTCCGGTGTCCCTTCCTTCTCCGGCTCACAGGAGTAATGGTCTGCCGGAAGTTTTCCACCCGGGGTGTTCGGGGGGCCGCGGTTGTGCTCAGTAAGAGCGTCCATGCCAGGCCTCTGCATGGCGGCGCCGAATCCCGGACAGCAGGTGATGTCAGTTCCGGTGGGCGGATACTTCCGGCGGGGCGTAGCAGCGATTGGTTCCTGCTGCTGGAACGCAGGAGGAAGGGGCGGGTCCTCTGGCCGGGACTTCCTTTTGTTTGGCACATGGAGCCTAGTACACAGTGCAGCAGCTGCGGATTGCACTATGGAGACAGCGGAATCGTCAGCAGCAATGGCGGATGCAGGCGCCCAGGTTCCCGGCCAGGCCCAGGTAGGAGAGGTGCGGTGGCACCTCTTTCCTTTTATATCACTGGGTGTTTTATCTTTGATGTGGTTATTCAAAACCTGCTGCTGTCTGCTATGGGGTAACAGTTTCCATTAGCAGTTCAGCAAAGGAGTGAGACTCTGGGCACTTAGGGTGTTGGCTGGAGGTACTACTTTTCTCTGAAGCCTTAGTTCTAAAGGACCTGGGTTTTTTCTTGTTTCTCTGTTTCAGAAAGCTACTGCCAAATCAGAGAGAACAGGGAGAAAGTGCCCCTCATGCAAAAATCCTTTAAGGGACTCTTGGCCCAAACCACTGTGCAAATCCTGCATTGTGGATTTAGTAAAAGAAGAATCCTCACAAGAGTGCAAAGAGCTCTTATCTTCTGTGAGGAAGGAGTTAGCAGAGGCCCTAGGGACAGTGCGTTCCCTTGTAAAGCACGGCCAGAGTTCCAGCCAAGAGCAGAGTTCTCACTCCAGTTTCCCTCAGTCCACTTCCAGACAGGTGGAAAGTGAGTCGGAGGAGGAAAGGGAAAGCATTCCACCCTCAACCATTGATTCTGAGGAGGAGGAGGTGGAAGAAGAGTCAAGATCATCTAGATATAAGCTGTCACTTGAGGAGGTGGATGAATTACTCAAGGCAATTTATACTACCCTGGAGATCCAGGAAGAAAAGGCTCAGCTGTCTGTGCATGACAAGATGTACCTGGGGCTGGAGGAAATTAAACACAGGGTGTTCCCTGTGCATAAAGTGTTAACAGACACTATTAAAAAGGAATGGAAGAACCCAGAGAGAGGACAGTTTTTTTCTAAAACCCTCAAAAGGAGGTTTCCTTTTGAGGAGAATGAGGAACTATTGTGGAATAAAAAACCAAAAATAGACGCTGCCTTTTCTCAAGTATCTAGGAAGACTGATTTAGCTTTTGAGGACATGGGTATTCTCAAAGATGCTATGGATAAGAGGGCAGATGGGCTACTGAAGAAAGCCTGGGACTCATCTCTAGCTAATCTTAAGCCAGCAATGGCGGCTACGGTTGTGGCTAGGAATCTGGAGTGCTGGTTAGAGCAACTTAAAAATCATGTTGTGGCAGGTACCTCCAGAAAAGACTTATTGGAGTCCTTCCCTACCCTGCTTAAGGCAGTAAAATATATGGCAGATGCCTCTGCAGAATCTATCAGGATGTCAGCCAGGTCCTCTGCGCTTGTTAACTCAGCAAGAAGAGCACTCTGGCTAAAGACCTGGTCAGGGGATTCAGCTTCTAAAGTAAAACTGTGCGGAATTCCCTTTTCAGGAGACCTGATGTTTGGGCCAGAACTAGAGACTGTCCTTGACAGGACAGCAGACAAGAAGAAAGCTTTCCCACAGAAGAAGAAAACGGTACAGCAGAGGAAAAATTTTCGTCCTTTTCGACAAACCGATAAGGAAAAGGACCACACACAGAAGAGACCCTGGTCTTCTCAGAGAGGAAGAGGTAGAGGTGGGGTACTCTTTAGAACCCCAGAACAAACCCCTAAAAAACAATGACCATCTAGTAGGGGGGAGACTACAGGACTTCTTACCAATCTGGGAAAAAACAACAAAGAGTCCTTTTGTTCTGGGGTTAATCAAAAAGGGTTATCAATTGGAATTCTCACAAAGCCCCCCAAGTCGGTTTTACATCACAAACCTGCCAAAGGATCGGGAAAAGGCTCTGGCCATGAAGTCTCTGTTACAGGAACTGATGCAACAGAAGGTCATTTCCCAGGTTCCGAAAGATCAAGAGGGGAAGGGGTTTTACTCCCACATTTTTATGGTCAAAAAGCCATCAGGAAAGTTCCGCCTGATTCTCAATTTAAAGGTTCTAAATCGATCCATAAAATACAAAAAATTCAGGATGGATACGATTTTCTCAGTAAGGAATTTGCTAACCCCCAAATGTCATATGGCTTCCATCGATTTGAGAGATGCCTATCTCCATATACCAATAGCGCCCCCATCACAAAGGTTCCTGCGTCTTGCAGTCAATCTGGGGGGAGGGGAGATTTGGCACCTGCAGTTTCGGGCTCTGCCTTTCGGTCTTTCCTCTTCTCCCAGGGTATTCACAAAAGTGATGGCGGAATCTTTGGAGCCCCTGAGACTGAAGGGGATTTCAATAGTACCCTATTTGGACGATCTGCTACTGTTTGCAGACTCAAGGGGTCAAGTAGAGGTCAACCTACAGACAGTTCAAACACATTTAAGAGGTTTGGGATGGCTTCTCAATCTTCAGAAGTCAAACTTAATTCCATCTCAAAGGGTAAGGTTTCTGGGGTACGAAATAGACTCGATAGAACAGAAAATTTTTCTACCCCAGGAGAAAATAGAGAAGATGCAGTTGACCCTGATAACACTTCAATCCAACGCAGAGATCTCTGTAAGACAAGCCATGTCTGCTCTGGGTCTGTTGACAGCAGCAATTCCTTCGGTACAGTGGGCCAGGTTGCATTCCCGTCCTCTGCAATCGGATATCCTGATGAATTGGTCATACCAGGAACCTCTGGAGAAGAAATTCAACTTGGGGGCAAGAGCAAAAAGGTCTCTCTGGTGGTGGAGGAACCTAGGAAACGTTTCAAAAGGGCTTCCTTGGGTCTTTCCGGTAACCAGAAGGCTGACTACAGATGCCAGCGCCTGGGGATGGGGAGCTCACCTGGAAGAAAAAACGGTTCAGGGAGTTTGGACCAAACCAGAAGCAAGAAGATCTTCAAATTGGAGAGAGTTAAAGGCTGTTCACTTAAGCCTCCTCTCCCTCCAGGAATTTCTAGTGAATCAACATGTCCAAATATTGTCAGACAATATGACGACAGTATTATATTTAACAAAGCAAGGGGGCACAAAAAGCAAAACCCTAATGGGTCTAGCGCATCAGATCCTAAGATGGGCAGAGAACAATGTGGCCTCTCTATCAGCAGTCCATCTAAAGGGGACGGAAAACACCTTAGCAGATCTCCTCAGCAGGAAAGAAATAAGGGAAGCAGAGTGGTCTCTCAATCAGGAATTATTCGAAAAGATTTCCAAGAGTTGGGGTCATCCCCAAGTGGACCTCTTTGCAAAAGAGGAAAATGCAAAAATACCAGTCTTCTTCTCTCTTCAGAGACAGGATCAAGCTCTCGGAGTAGATGCGTTAGCTCACAAATGGGACTTCCATCTGTCCTACGCTTTTCCCCCGTTCCAACTGATACCAAAGGTGTTAGCCAAATTCAGATTGGAGTCCACGGAGCTAATATTAATAGCTCCTTATTGGCCAAAAAGACCCTGGTTTTCAACCTTGATGAACCTCTCAGTGAAACCTGCTTGGAGATTACCAATCAGGGCAGACCTGTTGAGTCAGGGCCGAATTCTCCATCCAGATCCAGCTTACCTCAAACTAACAGCTTGGTTTCTGAAGAACAAATCTTAAGACGGAAGGGTTTATCAGAGAGGCTTATTTCTACCCTTCTTGCAAGTAGAAAAAAAGTGACGAGAGACATTTACTTTAAAGTCTGGAAGATCTATAATTCTTGGTGTTCCAGTAAAAACTTTGATTTTCGTACCACATTTTCAGTTTTGGAATTTCTTCAAGAGGGATTGGAGAAGGGGTTAGCAGCAAGTACGCTCAAGACGCAGGTAGCTGCTTTATCAGTTTTTTTGGAAAGAACCCTGTCAGGGGAACCTTTAATAATCAGATTTTTTAGGGCAATGGCAAAAGTAAAGCCTAGACCTGTTGTTAGTTTTCCCAAATGGGATTTATCTTTAGTTCTTCAGGGTCTAACTATGGCACCGTTTGAACCCATAGAAGAAGCATCATTACGTTTCTTGACGTTAAAGACTATTTTATTGGTAGCAGTAACTTCCGCACGTAGAATTAGTGAGTTACAAGCCCTTTCAATTAAAGAGCCCTTCATGAGATGTCTACAGGATAGGGTAGTCTTAAGGACGGATCCAGCATTTCTACCAAAGGTGGCTTCAGTTTTTCACCGTACACAGGAAATCATTCTCCCTACTTTTTGTCCTTTACCTTCGGGAGCAGGAGAAGAAGCTTTCCATACCCTTGATGTCAGGAGGTGCCTGCTTAAATATCTGGAAAGAACAAAGGAAATCAGAAAGTCATCCTCACTCTTTGTTTTAATGGAAGGTACTCACAAAGGAGGTAAAGCTTCCAAAAGCACCCTTGGAAGATGGTTAAAGCAGGCCATCAAAGAGGCATACATATCTTTGGGTCTGGAACCTCCGGAAGGGGTATTACCTCATTCTACTCGAGCAGTGGCGGCATCATGGGCAGAAAGGGCTGGGGCATCTCCTGAGCAAATCTGCAAGGCTGCCACATGGTCCAGTTTTTCGACCTTCATAAGGCACTACCGCTTGGATCTACTATCAGCCTCGGACCAATCATTTGGTAGGAAGGTTTTGCAGGCAGTAGTCCCACCCTGAAGTAAGTTTCTCGGTTATCCTCTCCAAGGTGCTGTCCTGAAAGGCGAAGGGAGAAAACCTTAGTTAGACTTACCGGTGACGGTATTTCTACGAGCCTTTCAGGACAGCAGCCTACTTCCCTCCCTTGGTTATCATATGTAAAGTATAATTATAGGACCTGGTAATTGTCTGATTATATTTTCCAGCATGTCGGAGGATTTCTCGGTAACAACTGATGGCATGGTGGAAGCAGCTGCTTTTTAAAGGGGCGTTGTCACGCAGTGTTTCCTGTCTAAGAGGTGGAGCTACGCTCTCTCCAAGGTGCTGTCCTGAAAGGCTCGTAGAAATACCGTCACCGGTAAGTCTAACTAAGGTTTTTTGCATAGACTGAAGTGACATTACCTCCTTTAAACAGCAAGCAGAACCAAAATTTGACAGGGGGACACTTGTCTATTGCAGAACCTAGGACACTAAAGCGCAGTGTGAAAAATCTTTCTTATGTAACAGAAGCAATAGTCCAACATAAATATCATTTTGGGTTTGTGTGCATTCTAGATATCAATACATATCTGTATGATCCATACTGAGTCTCAAGGGTGTTATGTTCTTCAAGGGTTGTATTGAGCTAAACTCTTACTGACAGTATCTCAGTACAGGCTCATCAACCATTGTTGCATCTTCAATCATAATTGTACAAACCATGTCAGACTTTGAAGAGCTTCACATAGTTGCTTTGCACTAACTATCCACCTAATCAAGGCATGACTGGCCTTAGATCTATTCTGACTTTGCTTCAGATCTACTGTGTGAATCTCTTGATACCTACTTAAATCACTCTTATAATGCAAAAACAACATACGGTGCTCATCTCTTGCTTCTGATTACTCTTTTAGGCAGTGTGCTCAAGATACAGACAGTAGGAACTGCTCATCATCATGCTGTTAATGAAACTGAGGCTATGCCATCCCTTCTTTTAACCTACTTGGATAACAATCCTAGCTTGAGTTAATTATACAGCAGGGCATTGAGATGAGAGAACTAGCTAACTGATGGACAACGGCCCCAGCAGCATAACACTAGAGAGCAAAAGTATTTTTTCTCTCTTCTTTTTCCTTTAATGAAATAGACTTGATTTCTCATTCCACTGCTTTTTTAATTACCTAGGGGATATCTGTGGTTCTTCAAACAGGACCCAGTCATCTTCATATTCTATAAATTTATATAATTTAAGTAAATGGGGGAGCATATCCAGGTTGAGTAAGTACACTGACAGTTCAATTGTCTGGAATTTTCAGCAGTTTTATTTTATAACAAAGGCATGGTATACATAGAGGAATCCTTGATTATTTATGAGAAGCTACAGTAATTGAAAAGCTATCGCCACCTTTGTGTAATGTAACTAGTATTTTATTTCCAAGCTACAATGTGGTTACACAACAGTTTTTTTAAATTTATTTATTCATATTGTATGACTGTGTTACCAATATCTCAGCATATCCTGCAGTTCTGACATCACCTTTTACTTCTGATAGGCCTCTTTCACACGGGGCAGATCAGTCATGATCCGCCCCGTGAACATCCGCTTGCTCAGCGGGGATAGCTCCGCCGATCCCCGCTGAGCAGGAAGATGACAGGTGCATCGCTGCACAGTGTGCAGCGACGGACCTGTCAGAGCGCCGCTCTCCCCTATGGGGGGATCGGATGATGACGGTCCGTAGTGTCCGTCGTCATCCGATCCGATCCGAAAACGGAGGAAAAAGTAGATTTTTCCTCCGTTACACTTTTCGGATCGGAGCGGGTCGGATGTCAGCGGACATGTCACCGCTGACATCCGACGCTCCATAGGGATGACTGTATGTCCGTTTTTCATCCGAAAACGGATGGATGAAAAACGGACATACGGATCATCCGTGTGAAAGAGGCCATATAGTACATTTAAATAGTATTTATGGTAGTTAAAAATCTTTTAATGTACTTTAGTGTCTGCAGTATCTGTATTAATCCTTCACTTTCTCTGGCTAATACCATTGTTTGGTTATGTCTGTGCAAAAAAAAAAAAAAGCTTTGCAGTAAAATTTAGTTTATTTTTCATATCTATGTTATTGAAAGTGTGTAGTAAGAGCCCTTTCACATGGTGCCGCCTAGGGCGTCAGCGGTAAAGCGGCGCTATTTTTAGCGGCGCTATTCGGCTGCTAGCAGGACGGTTTTTAACCCCCTGCTAGTGGCCTAAAAGGGGTATTGCAGCACTGCCTCATTGATTTCTACGGGGAGCAGCGGTGGAGGAGCGGTGAGTTCACCACTCCAAAGAAGCTGCTGGCAGGACTTTTTCTGACGCCTCGCCAGTGCACCGCTCCAGTGTTTTAGGGCGGTTTGCAGGTGCTATTTTTAACGCTATAGCGCCTGCAAAACACCCTCAGTGTGAAAGGGGTCTTAAAGTAATATTAAAAGCTGTTTTTTTTTTGTTTTTTAATAAAAAGATGTTAAATTTGCCTGCTCTGTGCAACAATATTGTACAGAGAGGTCCCTTACTTCCTCTGGCAGTCTTTTGCCGGTGCCATCCGCTCCTCCCTCCTCCTGGTGCCAAGGAGGCACATTCTCTCCTGAGCTAGGCTCACAGAACTGGTAAGCCATGCCCCGCTCTCTCTTCACGGAAGTTTGGCAGGAGTTCAGTGTCTCCAGTTAGACCAGGAAGTAGGAGGAGTGGTGCTGCAGTCGAGACAGCACTGGCGCAATGATGGGAGTTAGTTGAGATTTTAGGGATGGGGGTGGGTAGAACATGCAGTGGGGTATTTTTTACCAAATGGCAAGTATGAAAAAAGGGGGGGGGGAATTAAACTTTAGAACAAGTTCGTAACGGAATCAAACCCATCAATTTAATGGTTTGGCAAAACAGTTACATTCTAGGCATGCAAGGAATGATTGTCACAGTTGCATTTGCTCTCAACAGAGCTGTCAAGCTTTTACATTGGCTGTAAAGGATAGGCAAGCTTTCAGGATAACTTAGATCTCTTTGCCAGGCTTTATACTTCACCTAAGCCCAAATTGTCTGCATTAATCAACAACTAACATGGTACAACATACTACTATATCTAAAATGTAAAACTTGTTAAAGTTGAGAAATATACCTGTCTGTGCCAGAAAGGAAAAAAAGTATAAGCTTTAAACTTTTTGTTTGGCGTTATGCTGTGGAGCTTGGGCACCTTTTGCACAACATTGGGAAGGTGGGTCAAGACCAAATGAAATGACAAAAGTAGGGGACCTCAAACTTTTCAATGCATCCAGTAGTTTAAAGCTATGTCCCTGTTAATGGTTAACTTGTTTGCAAAGTTAAACAAAGTTGTTGCTGTAAAGTAACTTATAATGACCTAGATCATGGGTAGGCAAACTTTTGAGCACAGTGTGCCGAAAAATGTTTTCAAAGAAATTGAGCGTGCTGATTTTATAACAAAAAAATTCACACTCAATCATGAAAATTATTTTTTATAAAGTAAATGCTGTAAACTGAGAGTGAGTGCTAAGGAGAAATTAACATCCTGCACTCTCACGCCTCAGATTAGCCCTAATGCCTGCAACTCCACATTTCAGATCACTGTAACCCCCTGCAAATCTGCCCCACCACTGTACCCCCTGCTCATCTGCCCTACCACTGTACCCCCTACTCATTTGCCCCCCCACTGTACCCCCTACTCATCTGCCCCCCACTGTACCCCCCTACTCATCTGCTCCACCACTGTACCTCCCTGCTCATCTGCCCCACCACTGTACCCCCCTACTCATCTGCCCCACCACTGTACCCCCCTACTCATCTGCCCCACCACTGTACCCCCCTGCTCATCTGCTCCACCACTGTACCCCCCTACTCATCTGCCCCACCACTGTACCCCCCTGCTCATCTGCCCCACCACTGTACCCCCCTGCTCATCTGCCCCACCACTGTACCCCCTGCTCATCTGCCCCACCACTGTACCCCCTGCTCATCTGCCCCACCACTGTACCCCCCTTCTCATCTGCCCCACCACTGTACTACCCCACTCATCTGCCCCACCACTGTACCCCCCTGCTCATCTGCCCCACCACGGTACCCCCCTGCTCATCTGCCCCACCACAGTACCCCCCTGCTCATCTGCCCCACCACGGTACCCCCCTGCTCATCTGCCCCACCACGGTACCCCCCTGCTCATCTGCCCCACCACGGTACCCCCCTGCTCATCTGCCCCACCACGGTACCCCCCTGCTCATCTGCCCCACCACTGTACCCCCCTGCTCATCTGCCCCACCACTGTAGCACCCTGCATATCTGCTCCACCACTGTACTACCCTGCTCATTAGCCCCACCACTGTACTACCCTGCTCATTAGCCCCACCACTGTACTACCCTGCTCATCTGCCCCACCACTGTAGCACCCCTGCTCATCTGCCGCCCCACCACTGTAACCCTCTGCTCATCTACCCCACCACTGTAACCCCCTGGTCATCTTCCCCACCACTGTACCACCCTGCTCATCTGCCCCACCAATGTACCCCCTTTATCATCTGCCCAACCAATGTCCCCCCTTTCTCATCTGCCCCACCACTGTAACCCAATGCACATCTGCCCCACCACTGTAACCCCCTGCACATCTGCCCCACCACTGTAACCCCCTGCACATCTGTCCCACCACTGTAACCCCCTGCACATCTGCCCCACCACTGTACTACCCTGCACATCTGGCCCACCACTGTACCCCCCTGCTCATCTGCCCAACCACGGTACCCCCCTGCTCATCTGCCCCACCACGGTACCCCCCTGCTCATCTGCCCCACCACGGTACCCCCCTGCTCATCTGCCCCACCACTGTACCCCCCTGCTCATCTGCCCCACCACTGTAGCACCCTGCATATCTGCTCCACCACTGTACTACCCTGCTCATTAGCCCCACCACTGTACTACCCTGCTCATTAGCCCCACCACTGTACTACCCTGCTCATCTGCCCCACCACTGTAGCACCCCTGCTCATCTGCCGCCCCACCACTGTAACCCTCTGCTCATCTACCCCACCACTGTAACCCCCTGGTCATCTTCCCCACCACTGTACCACCCTGCTCATCTGCCCCACCAATGTACCCCCTTTATCATCTGCCCCACCAATGTCCCCCCTTTCTCATCTGCCCCACCACTGTAACCCAATGCACATCTGCCCCACCACTGTAACCCCCTGCACATCTGCCCCACCACTGCAACCCCCTGCACATCTGCCCCACCACTGTAACCCCCTGCACATCTGTCCCACCACTGTAACCCCCTGCATATCTGCCCCACCACTGTAACCCCCTGCACATCTGCCCCACCACTGTACTACCCTGCACATCTGCCCCACCACTGTACTACCCTGCACATCTGCCCCACCACTGTAACCCCCTGCACATCTGCCCCACCACTGTAACCCCCTGCACATCTGCCCCACCACTGTGACCCCCTGCACATCTGCCCCACCACTGTTCTCCCCTGCACATCTGCCCCACCACTGTTCTCCTCTGCACATCTGCCCCACCACTGTTCTCCCCTGCACATCTGCCCCACCACTGTTCTCCCCTGCACATCTGCCCCACCACTGTTCTCCCCTGCACATCTGCCCCACCACTGTTCTCCCCTGCACATCTGCCCCACCACTGTTCTCCCCTGCACATCTGCCCCACCACTGTTCTCCCCTGCACATCTGCCCCACCACTGTTCTCCCCTGCACATCTGCCCCACCACTGTTCTCCCCTGCACATCTGCCCCACCACTGTTCTCCCCTGCACATCTGCCCCACCACTATACCACCCCCCTCTTCTGTCCTACCACTGTACCACCCCGCTCTTCTGTCCCACCACTGTAACCCCCTGCTCATCTGCCCCACCACCGTACCTCCCAGCACATCTGCTCCACCGCTGAACCATCTTCTCATCTGTCCTAACACTGAACTTATCTGCTCAGTGTGGGGGGGGGGCCTTAGCAGAGAGCTGGAGACTGATTGTAGCAGAGGGGGAGAACTGAGCGTTCAGCGGTGTTTGATCATTCAGTTCTCAGTAAATAGGGGATGGGAGAGAGATGTAGCATTGGAACAATGCTGCATCCACCTAGGTGAGTATAATGGTTTTTTTTTTGTGTTTTTCTTTTTTAGAAGGCCATACTTCTCTTTTTAAAATCTAATACAAAGCCAGCTATATTATAAACATCTTTAATAATGTATGCCCGTTTTTTAACCCTAATGCATTCTCTGCATGAAGGTAAAAAACCTTTTGTGTGCACAGCCAGTAAGAGGAGAGCGGAGGACGGGGCTAAGCCGTGCTTTGTGTGTCAACAAACGCGTACAGCATGGCTTGGGATCAAGCACACACGATTGCCCCCATAGCAAGCAGCTTGCTATGGGAACACTTGGCAGGAGCCAGGAACACCAGTGGTGGATCCCAGAAGAGGAGGATCAGGACTGCTTTTTGAAAAACAATTGCATAGGACAGGGAAGTATGACATGTTTGTTATTAGAAAAAAATACCTTTACAATTACTTTAATATATGTAACCATTTTCTCAGTGATATGATTCTATCTGTTACTATATACAGTATTTCATTACAAGCTTGTACATCTCTATGCAATTAAACACCTTATTTTCATCCTGGATATCTTGTCAGATTGTGGAACATTCACTTTTTACATTTGTTGTGCTTTTTATATATTCAATTTAGAAGTTATTGTTATGTCACAGATTGTGCAGATTTTGGAAAAGACCAAATTCCAAATCTGTTACTAAAGTTTTATTTCTTGATACATAATGTTCCTCATTTTTCCTGGATCATTTCCTTCCTAACCACAGACTGAAAAAAATGTATAGAACAAATTTCTGCCTGTTTTGCTATTTATTTGCTGTCACTGCCAAATTTACATCAGTGTTCGTAATATGAAGATGTGGTAGTTTTGTTATGCCTTGGTTGAGACCATTGATAGATTTTATGGCTTTTTATTAAGTCACTAAGTTCTCTTCCTGTCATATTACCCATCAACTCAGTGTCCACCTAATAGCTATTGAGTGAAGGTAAAAAAAGCTCAGTGGAGCAGTGACCAGGCGCACATCTTTGGGGAGGAGGGGACCACAGCTGTCTGATGGACCAGGACTGTAAGCCACATAGGGCTTTACATTTCTGCAGTTGTAAGGAAAATATTTTATAGGAATATTATGACCAAAATCCCTATTAGGCACGCATGTTTGATTGTAGGCATGTGTAAAACACACAGAGTATGACTTTTTTTATATATCCCCTACTAAAAGATATTGTTTAAAGAAAAAAAAATCCCCACATTCGGAAAGAATGATACTTTTGTGCTTGTATGCAGATGGAACTTTGTGGTATCCTGCAACAGTCTTCCTAGTTTAGTATGGGACTCAATAATGCCTGAAAAGTTTCACTGTAAAACAGAGCTTGTCACATAGGGGTTTGTTTACTAAAGCTAGAGAGTACAAAATCAGGCTAATTTCTGCAAAGAAACCAATCAGTTCCCAGGTTGTATTGCCAAAGCTTATTTGAACAAGATGAGGTTAGAAGCTGATTGGCTACCATGAACAGCTGCACCAGATTCTGAGTGCACTAGGTTTAGTCAATCTACCCTAGTACTACGTAGTTGTTAAGTTTGAATAAGGACACCACTCCATCCAGTTTAACCTGTGTGGATGTGTGTGTTCATGTCAAAAGTAATTTCCCATAGCCCTGTATACTGTGTTTAAGATGCCCAACCAGGAGTTTTCTTTAAAACTATCAATACTTCCCGCTGACACTACCAATTGTGGAATTGAGTTCCACATCCTTACCTTCCTGACAGTGAAAACCCCCTACTCAGTTTAAGGCTAAACTGCTTCTTCTCCAATTTCATTGAGTGGCCCCCTGTATTCACAGAGACTGAATCGTTTATTCCCTATGCTAGAATCATCATTGAGGTTATTGTATATCGCTATATCTCCTCTCAAGCGTCTGTTCTCCAAGGAGAATACATTTAATATTTATAGCCGCTCCTTGTAACTGAGGTCCTCCAGCTCCCTTATTAACTTTGTTGCCCTTCTCTGGACTCTCTCCAGTTCCCGTACCTCCTTCCTGGTGACCAGAACTGGACAGCATACTCCAGATTTGGCCAGAACATCTGCAATATTTGTTATTTCATCATGAAGCTGTACGCCAGTGTTTAAATGTAAGAAATAAGTAATTTGACAACAGGAGGTGATACCTTTCCATGGCAGACAGGGATAATAAAGGCTAAGTTCACCTTTTGGGGAAAAAAATGTACATGTATTTTTTCTCCAAGGAGCCTGCAAAGCATCGTGCAGGTGAGGGGAACATGTGCTGGAGCATAGTACACATTACATCCTAAATATGGGTGTAATATGTTCCAATAGGCAAGTTCTTTCCGTGACACATACTGTAGTTGGCAACGAGTGCTAAGCCTTCTTATGAGAAAGACAAGCATAGCTTGCATTTTTTTTAGGTAGACAGGGTGAACTGATATATTCAATATTTGTTCTCTTAATATTTATAACACAGCTGCAAGCTAGCCTTGGACTTGCCACCTACTTGGCTGTAAGTGGCAAGTATTAAATAATCATACAATTTTTTTTTTTTATCTAAAATGTAATAGAATACAATTTGTCCTATTTAGATACTTGTCAAAATACTATAGATTTCCTTTTAGCACATGCCTCTGACCAGGTTTAATAAGCGCATATTAACCCTGGTTATTGGCATGTTTTAAAGTGCATTTTAACCCCTTCACACAAACTTCACAGAACTGGGCCTTTTTCTGTGGGGCTGCTTATGTGTTTCTCCCTTTGTGCTGGACAACACAAAGACCGGGGTCTCACCGAGAGCCCCGTTCCCCGTACTAACGATCGGGACCCAAAACTCCCGATTCCAGGTCTCTTGATCACAGTGGTAGCCTCTGATTGGCTATCACAGTGATCACTCACTATAAACCCCACCCCTGTGTTTTTTTTCTTTTTGTGAATGGAGAGATAGATACATTGTACCTGTGTCTTTCCATGCAGAAAGAAAAAAGTGTAAGAAGAAATGAAAAATAAATAAAATAATAAAAAATAAAGAAAAAAAATATCTAGATCAAGGTGTGATCTAGATCAGTGCCAGGGTTAGTGTGTGGGTCAAGTAAGGGTCGAAGGTCAGGGTCAGTATATTTTGAGCAGGATTTTTTGTTTTTAAAATGGCATTAGTGTCAGTGTGTCTTAGGTAGGACAAAAAAAAATTAAAAAAAAAAAAAAAAAAAAAAAAAGCAAAATGTGCACTATTGCTATTGGGCTGTACTACAGGTACAAACAACAAATAACATACACATATGGTATTTTTGCAATCGTCAGGAGAAGGAGAATTTATTGTGGGTTGTTCTTTGGTGGTAGGTTATGGTAGTAACAAAAAATATACAACTAAATAAAAAAAAAATTGTTTTACTATTTTGGGCCAGTATAATTCACCTGGATGCACAAAGTAGTTGTGATATGTAGGGTTTTACTAATACGTGTCAAATTTGCAAAATTGTGCTTCGGCTTTTAGATTTGTTTTACCCTCAGGTGTGAAGAAAGTAAAGTATTTTAATTTTTTTAACTGGGGAAAAAAATTATAATATTTTCAAAAAGTGAGCTCAGATATTACAAATGAGCTCCCGGATATACGGACACGGTGGTTGCAATAAAAAAAAAAAATCCTTTGATAAATACAGTATTAGAGAGATTTGTGTGGAACGGTGCCTCATTCACTCTGCATATTTCTATGTAAATTCCCCATTGGCTCACTACACTTCACTGGGAAGGCTGTGATAACAATTTACTTCTATTTTAGATAAGGCAATCTGCCTGTGAGATTGTAAGTGCCAGGGTATAAAACAATAGACATAGCACTTTCTTTCTGAGCAGTCGGTTTTATGGGAAATCACTGGTAAGGAATAGAGATTTCACAGTAAAAGCTTTGCTATCCAGTTCACTAGTTTTTGCTGGAGAAATGAGAAATGACAATTCTTTACCCAAGTATAATTCAATCAATAGCAGAGCGACAGACACATTTTGCAGGTAATCGGGCCAGTGTAAAACAAAAGCTCTAGTATTGATGAGCTATCACTGAATTTGGCAAATTCTCTTTTATGCGATATGATTTCTTTTTCTATAAATGTGTCCGTTGGCTTTTTGCCAGGTTATCAGATATTTTATTACATAAACTGGAAGCTTATGTTTTTGCAAATCCTTCTTGTGATATTATTTCATACAGAGCAATTTTTTTCAGCCTGATGTTCATCTCTTCAATAAAGAGAAAAGGAAAAGCTGTTCTTATTGGCCATCAATGTTTTGTTAGATTGTCCAAGTCCTTGTTTTTATCTTTGAATGTGTGAGACTGTGTAGGGGGGGTGGGGGGTGGTGTCCATTACTTCCACTCAGGTCTCAGATTACACTTAGCTCTGTGCTGTGCAGTGTGCAATATCAGATTTCCGACCCGTCTTCTGGGAACTCAGAAATAACCTTTGATGTGTAAATTTTGAACGGCTGTAGAGAAGCAAGGGCTGCATATAAATGGGTACAACTTATGTAGGAGGATTTGTTTCATCTCTGTGTATCACCTGAGGCCAGTCACTTCAGTAGGTATATGTAAAGGTTTACAACCACTTTAAGCTAGCTACCCATACACTAGTAGAAATGTTTCACTTTAGGAAGATTTGTTTGATTTTTTTAATCATTCATGGGGTGAAATTGACACTTGTTTTTCAACTGTAGTGAGGAGAAAATTTGAAGGAGCAGATTGAGAATTTTTTCTCGAATGAATGAATGTCTAACCATGTATGCAGTTTTAATTGAGGAAATTACATTAATTTCAAAATCAAATGTTAAAAGCAAATTACATTTATAAGTACTTTTGAACGAAATTCATCAAAACGTGAATGTACTTAGAATTTTCATGTAAATGCTTCTACGAACAATCATTTGAAAGTACAAATTGGCTGTCAGTAGAAAACTATTTTACAACGTATGGAAAGCTGTTAGTATGCAGGAATTTAAATGTCAACCGTATAGAGGAACACAGGAGAACACCTTGCACCAGTTAGACAGATTGTACGTGAAACAATATGTGTGGTTACCGAGATCCCTTTGATCAAACATTTTAGAATTACGTTTTTCTTGCTATCCAAAGAGAAAGAAAACTTGGTTTCCTTTTATCCACTAATTTTATATCTAAAATTAAGAATTTACTAAAGTTCCCAAAAATTCTCATACGACAGAATACAAATTTGGAAGTGATGAAATGTGTTGCAGTGTATTTGTATTTTTGAACGACAACTGTACTGATTAAATGAAAATTGTATGAGAAAAATTTTCTTGCTGGTCACATCATATAATTTAGCATAAATCGCCGTGTTCGGCTCTTGAAAGCTGTGCATGAATGATCAGATTATCGTTCGATCGATTTGAAAGCAATATTTTTCATACGATTTTCTGATCATGTTTACGGGCCATTAATGTGGTTAAGTTAGCTCTGTTACTAAAGCGATAGTAAATGTGTCTGAAGTGACCCTGCCACAAGATTAACCACTTGCCACCCGCCATATAGCAAAATGACGGCTGCAAAGTGGTTTCAATATCCTGACTGGGCGTCATATGACGTCCTCAGGATATTAAGCCGTTGCGCGCCCCCGGGGGCACTCATTGCGGCGATCATTGTTGTGGTGTGTCAGTGTGACACACCACAACTCCGATCTAGGTAAAGAGTCTCTAACGGAGACTCTTTACCACGTGATCAGCCGTGTCCAATCATGGCTGATCACGATGTAATTAGGAAGAGCCGGTGATCGGCTTTTCCTCACTCGCGTCTGACAGAAGCAAGTAGAGGAGAGCCGATCGGCTGCTCTCCTGACGGGGGGGTCTGTGCTGATTGTTTATCAGCACAGCCCCCCTTGGATCCCACCCAGGACCACCAGGATGGCCTTTCACACTGGACCACCAGGTATGCCCCCTAGACCCCTGTGCCCAGGCAGCTGCCAATCAATGCCCTGGCAGCTGCCAATCAGTGCCCACTCACAATGCCTACCACTGCCAGTGCCACCAGGGATGCCTATCAGTGCTGCGTATCCGTGCCCAGCAGTGCCGCCTATCAGTGCCACCCATAAGGACCCATCTTTGTAGCCTTTCAGTGCCCATCAGTGTCGCCTATCAGTGCCCACCAGTGCCACCCATAAGTGCCCATCAGTGCAGCCTATCAATGCCCATCAGTGCTGCATATCAGTGCCACCCATCAGTGCCGCATATCAGTGCCCGCTCATTGGTGCCACCTCATCGGTGCTGCCTTATCAGTGCCCATCAGTGAAAGAGAAAACTTATTTACAAAATTTTTTAACAGAAATAAAAGCAAAACTTTTATTTTTTTTCAAAATTTTCGGTCTTTTTTTATTTGTTTAGCAAAAAATAAAAACCGCAGAGGTGATCAAATACCACCAAAAGAAAGCTCTATTTGTGGGAACAAAATGATAAAAATTTAGTTTGGGTACAGTGTTGTATGACTGCGCAATTGTCATTCAAACTGCGACAGCACTGAAAGCTGAAAATTGGTCTGGGCAGGAAGCTGTATAAGTGCCCTGTATTGAAGTGGTTAAACGAAGCAGCCTGTATAGAAGCACTCAGACTGGGAAAGAAAGTAGCAATAGCAGCTAATCACACTGGGCTCACGTTCCCGCACACAATTTTTTGGGGGCTGTCCTGTGCGCATTTGTCATACAAAAGAAGCTCCTGCACATTTTTGGGGTGATAAGCTTTGCATTATCTTTTTTTCACTTTTTTTTTTTTTTTTTTTTATAACAGCAGTGTATATTTATACAATATATATATATATATATATATATATATATATATATATATATATATATATATATATATATATATATTGAATTATATATATTGAATTCTAATTGTTGAGATCTGTAATGGTTGAACACTTGTATTGGTGTTCATGTTCGACTTGTATGTGGTTGTTGTGGGGGTGTCACCATTTTATGTGTTGATTTATATATAGTCTTGTTCCTATGTAGTTTACCTATTGATCATTAGAGAGCTCATGTTAACATCAAAAGTGCTCAGTACTGTACACAGACATTTTCCAACATGCTGAGAATCTCAATAGACAGTCATTCCCTTTTCTACATAGAAAAGGAAACTATTCCTTTCGCAGTTTAACCACTTGCCATCTAGGCCAATTCTGGCACTCCGCTCCTACATGTAAAACTCATCACTTTTTTGCTAGAAAATTACTCAGAACCCCCAACAATTATATAGGTTTTTTAGCAGAGAGCCTAGGGAAAAAAATGGCGGTTGTTGCAACTTTTTATGTCACATGGTATTTGCGCAGCGATTTTTCAAACATGTTTTAAAATAAGTTTCACAAATTAAAAAAAAAAACAATAAAAACGCTAAACTTAGCCCAATTTTTTGTATAATGTGAAAGATCATATAACGCTGAGTAAATGGATACCTAACATGTCACACTTGAAAATTGTGCACACTAGTGGAATGGCGCCAAACTTCAGTGCTTAAAATCTCCATAGGCAACACTTTAAATTTTTTTTACAGTTTAATTGTTTAGAGTTACAGAGGAAGTCTTGGGACAGAAGTATTGCTCTTGCTCTAATGTTCACGGCAATATCTCACATGTGTGGTTTGAATGCCATTTACATATGTGGGCGTGCCGTACGTATGCGATTGTTTCTGCGTGCGGGGACGGGAGCATTTTAAATGTTTTTTTTTCCTAGTTTCATTTTTTTATTTTGACACTTTCCCTTGAAATTTATTTTTGTGATCACTTTAATTCCTATTACAAGGAATGTAAACATCCCTTGTAATAGAAATAGTGCATGACAGGTCCTCTTTATGAAGAGATGTGGGGTCAATAAGACCCCACATCTCTCCTCCAGGTTGGAAAGTCTGAGATCCCCCAAAAAAAAAAAAAAACAGAACGAACTTGGTTTTCCAACCGAGTACATGACAGTAATTACAAATGCCAGGCCGGATATGAAGTAATAACATTGTGTACGGACATCCGAGAGTCATAGAGACTGCCGGAGACCATATGGTCACCGGTATTCTCTATGGTGAACTTCCGCCAGTGGCGGATTGCTTCTCTGGCTCGCCGATCGTACGGGCGAGCCGGTAGAAGCACCGGAGGGCGGTGTCCCCTCCCGCCACCTGTAAGAACAATCAAGCGGCTGCCACTATGATTGTTCTTGCGGTGCAGGGAATTGCTGGCTGAAAAGAACAATACTGGGTTGATGCCTGTAGGTGCAGGCATCAGCCTGGTATAACCACTGAAATGGGAGGACTTCCATGGGAAGTGGTTAAGGGCCCAATAGTACCATCACCCATGATAGATCAGCAGCATGTATGTATGAGGCAAGAAAGCCAAAATGTAACTTGCTGTGACAATATGGAGGATTACTAAACAGAAGTCTAGGTAATCTTCCCCAAAGATTTTCCCACCAACAGCTTTCATTTTAAGAAGCAGGAAGGAATTATGTTATCATGTGACTTATTTTGTAAATTATTTTATATATATATATATATATATATATATATATATATATATATATATATATATATATATATATATATATATATATATATATATATATATAATTTTTTTTAACCTGTGGAAAATTCATAAGTACATGGAGTCATCGTGGGGTTGTAAACGCTTCCTATTACACCCAAATTAATTTGATTTGCCAGTTAAAACCTTTGAAGTGTAAATAATCTAGATTTTGTTGCATTATTGTAACATTCTATTTTAGCGATGTATATAATGTATTGCTTGTTTAATAACAGAAGTAGAAAAGAGACTCTTGGAGAGAAGGGGAAATGTACACGGCCTATCGTTGCAAATTAAAGTTGACACGTTCTTGATAGTCTGAAGTGATGAGCGCGGCTGGTGAATGAGGAGAGCAAAGTTCTGTAGCTCTACCATTGGTGGAACATCTCTTACCATTAGGCCTTCAAACTCTCATTCAGCTGTCAGCACTCGGGCATCTTCCAGAGCCAGCTTCTCCCATGCTGTGCAGTGCCTGCAGCTTGCCTGGAGCTTAACTTTGACTAAAAGTGTTGATTTCATTTCTCTTAGCCTTGTTCCCATTTAGTGTTAAAAACCTGCTTCAGAGCCTAGCCTTTTATTCTGCAAAGCACACACACGTGTCATCTCTCACTGCACACTTCTGATGTGAAGTTAAGGAGCTCAAAATATATGCTAGTCATCGCCATGAATAATTGATCAGAGGGGAAGCCTGGCAGTGTTAATTGTGAAGGTGCTGCTGAGCAAATGCCAAAACAAAAGCGCCCCTCAAAGCCTGCAAAGTCTTTAGCGGTAAGCAACAGGGTCAGCATGCCGAGGTGGAATTTGAAAGGGCCACTTGAGTATAATGGGTTTTGACTTGGATTTGTCATGTGCCTCAATGCCTCATTGATTGAGCGCTCGTTTGTTAAATCAGCTGTGTGGTCTGCTGTTTGTCTAGCCACAGACACTTCATGCAGAGATTGCTTTATTTCCTTTAAAAGACTAACGTTACTTTTTTTGTGAATGGTAGGTGTGGTTGTGTTGGAGAGATCAGTAACATGGTATTTAAACCCTTGCTGGTCTGTGATAAACTAAACTGAGGCAATTTTCAAAAGAAAGACAATATTTAAGTTAGTACACACACTATTAAAAAAAAAAAATAATAATTCATTGTACTTCACCTCTAACAAGAAAGTGCGAGAATAAAAATATGGTTTCAAGCCCACCTTAAGGTTTGCTAGCCTCCTAACCCCCTTCCCTGTTGCACCATTTTTTAAAAATCATCCATTCTTTTGATCGAGTAGTCTTCTGCTTGATCTAGTGATGTCATGAGCACTTTCTTTTCTTCTGCGTCAGTAGGCTGCACTAACGCCTGTCCTGATTGTTGCATTGAGACTGTGTGGTGCAATAGTTAGCCCAGGACAATTGGGGTGGGGGAGTTTGTGCCAGCCAGGGCCCACAGGATGTGAGTTCAATATGGCTGCCTGTATGCATGCTTATTGCAAGTCATAAGCAGATGAAATCCAGCCACAAGAAAGCATACTTAAAAAAATGAATTGGTTTGGAAATGCATTTAAGATGTACAGTATTTACCGAGCTGTGCAATCACATTAGGTTGCCATTTACTAGAGGAATAATAGCGGTTCAATTAAAGCACTTACAAAAACACAGTGCAAAGACAAGTTAAAGTGGATATAAACCCTTATATACCCAGTGAAGTGAATAGCCTCAGATAATACACAGAGACTAAACAAATCTCACTACATATATTTTACATGTATATCTGCTGTCTTCAGCTTTATATACTGTTTAGAAAATGCACGTCCTGTTAGAATTTTCTCTTCCTGATTCACCTGCAGGTGTGGATTCTCGCCATACACTGGGAGACAGCAGATTGGAGGAAAGGCACCCCCCACTTCCAGAGAGACTTGCAGAGCTGTGCTTTGAATAGACCACCTCTCTGCTAATCTACCCACCCTGACACAAAATTCAGACTGGTTTTATTACAATTGACCGAGAATTTGTCAGAAGTTATCATGCTGATAACAGTTGAACGAAGCAGGAGAAAGCCACTAGACTTAGTGCTTTGAAGGGAGATAAGAAAACACTGCAGATATATGTGCCCAGCTCAAATTTCATGAATGGGGTTTACATCCACTTTAATGTCACTCTATAACAGCCTGGCTTTGGAAGATATACCTGGACCTAGGGCTGGGGAAAAAATCGATTTTAAATCTTGAATCGAGTTGAGAGGTCAAACCGATTCAAAATTTAAGCAAATCGAATCAAATTTTTAGCCTAAAAACTCCTGCCCGCAGCTCTTCAGGGCCGGTGCGGTGTCCAAAAAAAACTCGATTAGGATCGTGAATCGAGTTTTTTTTTAAGAACATCACAGATTTTTTTTGGCGGAAAATCTCCCAGCCCTACCTGGACCCTACTGTACTGGACAGAGCTTTTTCCAGGTCCAGAGGTGTGGTGAATTCCGTGGTGACCCAATCTCTGAAGGCACACATTGTTGGTAAGGCAGTTTGGGGTAAAGCGCCAGGAGCTACTTTACTGTTTACACTGCTGGGCGCCTTAAGAATTCCTGCCACCTCTGGTTTAAGGCTGAGAGGCCTAGAACTGATGCCATCTGTCGGGAGGTTCTGTGCTCTTTCCCACCAGTCATCCTGGAGGAAGCACCTACCATCCTGCTGCAGCTCCCACTTTTGAGGTACCACATCGATCTCCAGTCTCTGGCTTGTTTCTACTTTCCACCTACAGTGACCTGGTCACCTCAAGCCTCCCAAAACCATAATCCGCACCAGCTGCCCAGGTTTGTGTGTACGTGTCTCACATTTGGACCCAACATGAACCCATGTGAGCAAGCTCACCAGGAATCTGTTACTGTACTATGTAAGTTGTCTGTGGCTGAGACATTCCCTGCCCCACAAACCAAATGTATGCAGGCCCGCTGTATACATACTGTATACATGCTGCTGTGGGGCAAGAAATGCCCTGGGCTGCAGATGGTTGCCTTAGTATAGGTGACAGCTTGGTTGTGGGCTTGCTCACATGGGTTCTCAGACTAGGTTTCAAACACTCCTGAGTGCATCCCTAGAAGTCCCTTGAGCAACAGGTTGACTCCTTGTAGCCCTTCTTTGGTCCTTGACAGCTTCTGCTGTTCTTCAGGTTGCTTGCTAATGTGAATAAAAAGATCTATTGTAGATGTGACAATTCTAAAATCAAGTTAATATTGAAAGTAAGTAGATTTTCCTCCAGGAAAGGTCTTGTTTAAAGGAAGACAACCATTTATTGACTGAATTGCCTTTTTAGTGCAATTGATTTCTGAAAGCAGATTTCTTAAAGGAGATTTATAGTGTTATAGAAAAAACAACATACTTCTATGCTGCAGCATCAGTGTGATTCTGCAGCTGTCCCACTTTGGCTCTGACTGGGAACTGAGTGACTATTTGATCGCTGATCACTCAGCTCTCAGTCTTCTCAGAGGAGAGAGCAGTGACTGTCAGTGACCGACCTTATTGACAGTCTATTTTTTGAGCAACACATTGCATTTTGCATTGCACGTTTTAGTATTTGCCTCGTTTTTTTAAAGCGCACCAAAAATGTGGCAGGCTGGACTTTTGGTGCGCTTTCAGAAAACTCAGAAAAAATACAATCTAATAGAAGTCGATGGGACCGCGACTGCAACTGTGGGGGAAATTTATGGAGATTGTATCTACACCCACGCTGCAGCCAAAACGCACTACGTGTGATCCAAGCCTAACTGTATATGATTCCTATTCTTTGGAAGTCCCAGATGTGACTATTTTTTTTTTTATAACATATTTATTGATTTTCTTATCAAAAAGTTATTTTACAGGTACTTATAAACGGTTACATCTCGTGGATAAGTCGCATTACATAAACGGTAGCTGAACAGGGCTTACTAGTAACAACCGAGTGTCTTAAATCCCAACTCCTCAATGGAGGAAAACTTAAACTTAAGGTATACCAGGATATTAAATGTGGACCACATAGGGCCCAACTACAGTAAGTCATAGTGCAATATGCTGTATTGATACAATAATTTTTCCAGAACACACACACGCATACACACACACACACGCATACACACACACACGCATACACACACACACGCATACACACACACACGCATACACACACACACACACACACACACACACACACACACACACACACACACACACACGCACACATACACTCGATCACTGCAAATGGAGACGCATTCCATTCTGACTGCCCCCCTGCACCCTCTACAAGACCACAGGAGCACAGAGCCTACAATAGGGCTCTCAACAGCCTACAGATACCGCAGTCCTCTGAGAGAGGGGCAGAAGTCCCCTATTGCTGAGAGAGCGGGGTGTTATTCCAGAAGGAATCTGCTATGTCAAGCCAAGGGTGCCATATCTTAGTAAACTTTTTGGGACAGGCCCTTCCATTATAAATGAGTTTGAAGATGGGTATAATCTTATTTATCATACGGTACAATGTTTGAACATTTGGAGCAGATATAATTTTCCCAGATGTGACTATTAACGCCCCCCTTCTTTCCCCTCCCCCTATCTTCTTTCCTTCACTATGATAATAAATTAGTCCCTCTTAAAGTACCTGTTCCCCATTTATGATATATGATGTTCAAGCTCATGATAGGCTGTCATTCTCTACATGTATATGTTATACTGTAAATACTAGCATTCACCCCCAAAAAATATAAATAGTCTCTGAAGTACTTTTGTTTGTGAGTTGACAATATTTCTGTATATTATCCATGTCTTTGTAAAGTAAGATCTTTTATTGCAATTAAATGTTGAGATAGAAACATATACACAGATTATTGTGATTATGGAACCACAGACAATGTTTTTAATGCCAATTTATATTTTAATAATAACCTTATCTAGAAATAAGTAAACAAATAGAGTAATTTCAGTGAACACATTATGTAGAGCTGCAGTGTTCACTGTAAAGTAATTTTTAGGTGACTTTTACACTTCTACTTGCTTACTATTACATATCAGAGAGACTGCTGTATTTTGTTCATTCAACCTCTCTGCTTAAGACTGTTGAGAGAAGATAACAGCCACATGGAGAGTGAATTATTTTCTGTGGGATGACAGGCCCACTGATCAGCATTGTGTGAAATCTCACTAAAGCACAGCCACTGTGTAACACTCAGCAGGAAGTAAAGCTTACATTTGTAATGAGTAAGTATGGCTGCACCTATGTACAAACATAATTATAAATTATGCATAGATACACTGATAAGATTATTTATATTAAGCTGATCACATTAATATATATCATTCTATAAATTTGAAAAACTATTCATTCTCTATAATATCTATACTAGATAATTTACATTAAAGCCAAGGTAAACCATCAGAAAATAAAAAAATTGTGCCCCCCTGCAGGTTTAAGTCATAATGTACTAGTATGCACCGCATACTAGCACATTATGACAGACTCACCTAGACACCGAGACCTCCAGGACAGCGGTGTCATGGCTCCAGCGCCTCCATCCTCACCCTGTCTTCCTTCGGGTTTGTGGACAGCTGTATGAATGGCCGGGGCTGCAATGATTTCACTCCCGTGCATGGCCTTGGCACAGAGCTCTGTAGGTATGGCACAGATATGCCCTCCCTTCAGAGTGCATGCGCCAGTGACATCACCGGCTGCATGCTGTGTGCATATCTCCTAAACAGTGCAAGTTTAGAAGATATTCACTGTACCACTGTAGGTACAAGTTAAAAAGTGGACTTGACTTCCACGTTAAAGCCTAAGTGCAGCCAAAATCACAAACAGAAAAATCGGCACAAGGGACCTTACAGTCAGTAGGACAGAGGCAGCTCTAGGCTTTGTGAGGCCTTAGGCAAAACTTAGACATGAGGCCCCAGTCACACCCATTGAGGGAAAAATAATTCAGCAAGGCTTGCTTAGGTGAGACGGGCTCTTAACGCTGCCTGAGCACAGCAGCATTAAGGTCCCTTGTCCCTCAAATCCCTCCCCATTAGTGGGCATTGGCAGAGTTAACCCCTTTGAAAGGGGGAGGGGGGGTGTGAGAGATCATGGGGGGTGAGAGGGGAAGAGGAGAGAGAGGAGGGGTAAGAGAGTAATTAGGGGGAGTGAAAGAGTGGGGAATGAGAGAGTCAAGGGGGTGAGGGGGGGTCCAGAGAGAGAGATTGGGCGACTGTGAGGGGAGGTGAGAAAGAGGAGACAGAGAGAAGGAGGGGTGAGGGAGAGGAGGGGGCAGTTCGAGAGTGTGCTGAGTGCCTTCCCTTCTCTGCCCTCCTGTCCTAGTCTCTGCCCGTGGGTAGGTCTGTGTATGATGGCCGGTACCTGATGACACTGCCCAGTCTCCTTGATCGGAGGTGCTCTGCTCCTTCCAGTGGCTCCCTGGCAGCCTCTGCCTCCTGCCCGTCCTTTGCCTCCGGGCCTCACTGTTGATGTTGGGGCGGAGAGGAGGTTAGGGGAGTCCAGGTTCTGTGAAGTGCCAGGGATGCTGAGCCTGCTGCCGCTTGAATTTTCGGGAGTCAGGGAGGCAGTGGAACTCCTTTCCCTCCCGGGCTCTCACAGGCCTAGCTGCCCTCGCTGTCCACCTTCCCCACTGCCTCTGTCTGCCGGGCTGCCTGACGCCAGCATCCTGAGGAAGCCACTGTTTGCTGTCACCCAGGGCAGTGCATTTGGCAAATTAGGCAGCCGCGAAGCCCCTTTGAGTGCGAGGCTTTAGGCGGCCGCCTCTGCAGTAGGATGTGCCCCTTGTGCTGATGCTTCTGCTATTACTAATAATCTACCTCTGTCCTGCTCCTCCCCTCCACACACCCCCACCTCCTGTAATCTGGTGCAGCAGGGGTTATACAATTAAAGGGCTGTTACAGGCTATTATTAAAGCGGGATTCCACTCAAATTTTTAACTTAATCTTACCCCTTTCAGTTAATTGCATAGATGTTCAAATGCCGCACAAAAAATGTTTTTATCGCTGTAATTACCTTTATATTGTACTTTATTGTGGCACTTCCTGTCTCTCCTCCCATGGGGGTAGGTGTGTTTATTGCCTTTCCCCGGCGCCGCACTGTCTCCTGGGAGCTTAGTGCCAGGCTTCCCAAGATTCAATGCGGGAACAATGATCATGCTTGTGAACAAGCTGTGAATGAACAGCATTCACCGAATCCAGGAAATCAATGCTTGTGGGCTTCACATGCCCACAAGCAAGATGGAAACAGCCAGCATCACATTTTTTAAGTTATTCTTCAGTACGAAAACAGACAGAGGCGGAAATATTATACCCAAACTGTGAGTATTATTTTGGGTTTAGCAAAGTGTCTCAATGACCTAAAAAAAAAAAAAAAAGATTGGTCGCCGGACTCCCGCTTTAAGAGAACCCGACTATGCCCTTCCTTTCTATTCCAGCTCAGCCATTTTTAGAAGCAAAACTGTAGCTTTTCTAAATGGATCACGATCTGAGGACGGAGGATGGGCAGATAATGGCTCCACCCACTCAGAAGCTCTAGTACAGCGTTTATGAATGGCGGAACTGGGAGGAAGGCATAGTCAGTTGTATTAAGCTCTGTTTCACCAAAAGATCATGGTGGTGGGCATGGGGGAGGGGAGCAGAATGGAGAAGGATAACTACTAAATGCAGAGGAATATGGATTTTTTGGTTTTTGATTTTTCCTGCACTTAGGCTTTAAGGCCACATTCACACATCCGATCAGTCGTAAAAGTCATACACCCTAAGAATCTGCGCACAGCTAAGCTAAGGTGGTTATCACATGTGTTTCTGATTAGATGTGGACAGAAAGCCTGTACAAATCAACAAAGGTCTGAAAGGTGCCATGTCTGGTTGCAAGTAACGGCCTTTTCACACTGATCAGTTTTCTCAGTTACCAAAAAAGTGGAAGAAAAATGCATTTCTTTAATACCATGGAAGGCCCCTTTTACACGGGCGTTCCGTTTGACAGCAATCCATATTCCTATAGGCAAATGGATGTAAATGGACGTTGTTCGTTTGCAAAAGTTTTTTGGCCACTTTTTTGTTCTGTTTAAAAAATGGATGTCAATGGATAAAAAATGGATGTAAACAGAACAGAACTACGGTAATCAGAAGATGGATGTAAACTGAGGAATTGAACTGTGTATGAGCAGGCTGAATGTACCAAGTTGGTTGATCAATCAACTTGGGTACAACCAGCCTGCTGGTGTGATTATCGCCAGCGGCTGGTATAAACGCTTGAAGTAATCACTGTCTTCTCCCGACGGGAAGAAAAATTTGCTCTGTCTATGGCCTGCCTTAGAATCCACCTCTTGCATTTCCTGTACAACAGAGCTCAGACTGGGAGTGTATCTGAATTGTAAATAATGGAACAATCAATTGTGTTTAATACTCATGTGCTAACAAGGAGCATGCTGATAGGAATAGGGATAAGCTCACCTGTCTGCTGGAAAAGACCTTAAAGTGTTTAACCCAAAAAAGAAAAAAAAAAAGATCCTGCTTTAAAGCAGGGATCCCCAAACTACGGCCCTCCAGCTGTTGTGGAACTACACATCCCTTGAGGCATTGTAAAACTCTGACATTCACAGACATGACTAGGCATGATGGGAATTGTAGTTCCTGAACAACTGGAGGGCCATAGTTTGAAGACCCCTGCTTTAAAGCATGTTATGGAGCACTGTGTTGTCACGTGAGCGCCGATCTGCGGCCTGTAAACAGGTATATAGCTCATGAATCAACTGAGAGGATAATGTACGTTTAACCCTGTGGCTTAACAACCACTTTAAGTGTTGCTTAACTGCTGCAGAGAAAAATCAGTCAGGGCAGTGTTGCGTCAATTTCAGAAATAGTTGGACAGAAGTACAATTTTTTGGTAGGTAAATCCATTCCCATTTATGTGTATTTCATCTGTGTATTACTGTTGGCTGGAGTTCAGCTTCAAGGTGATCACACAGAGAAAGTGAGATGATAGTTAACTTCAAAGTATGTCTTTTAAATTGCTGTTGTGAATAAAAGGCTATAAGAAAATAATTCATACAGTTTGATATATATATATATATATATATATATATATATATATATATATATATATAAAATCTGCAATAGAAATGTTATAAACACACAGAATAGAGATGTAATCTTTGATAAACTGTTACTGTCTTTAAACAACTGAACCAGACAGATTCCGTCTTCTGCTCTCACTTTTGTTCACAGCCCTGGGCCAGCTGATTGAAAGCATTTTATTTTGAGGAGTAGAATAGTGTTGGCTTTAACTGAAGTCATAGCTCTAGGTAGACGGCTAATCATCCCTGTTGGAGAAGTAAGCTTAGGAAACAGTAAAAAGAGGTACAATCTTGGCTTGACTTGAACTGAAGAGTTTACACAGCTCGTGAGAAGGAAAATACCAACATTAGTTTCAGTTGGAAGAGCAACGCATCTTCTAACACATAACTAGCAGAAAGACCTTCAGCCAGCTAGTAGTTTTTTTTTTTTTTTTTAAGAAACTGAATTGTTCCAACATTTGCAGTCACCATACACAACTGTTTAGAAGTTGATGATTGATTAATTAAATATAAATGACAACTTTTTAATTTTTGTAAACTTGCCAGTACGTACCATAATTTCACCTAATCGATTACAGCAATGTTATTACATATAATAAACTCTACTTGTTTTCATACTGAAAGAGAGCGGGTCATGGCTGAGCTCTTACCAGAAATCTGAAGAGTTACCGTATATACTCGAGTATAAGTCGGCCCGAGTATAAGTCGAGGCCCCTAATTTACCACAAAAAACTGGGAAAAATTTATTGACCCGAGTATAAGTCGAGGGTGAGAAATGGCAGAGGGTCAACAATGCCCATCTGCAGCTGCCTGCCTCCCTGTGTCCTGTGCAGCCTACCTGTACCCTGTGCATGTGTCCTGTACATGTGTGTGTGTCCTGTACATGTGTGTCCTGTACATGTGTGCCCTGTACATGTCCTGTGTGCATGTGTGTCCTGTGTGCATGTGCAGCCTACCTGTGTCCTGTGCAGCCTCCCTGTGGCGATCTCCATCCTCCCTGTGGCGATCTCCATCCTCAAACAGCGGCCGGCGTGTGATGATAGTGTTCGGCGGCCATTCCACAGTTCAAAAGCCGCGCCTCCTCCTCGTCTGTGATAGGCTGACCGCTGACTGCCTATCACGGACATTCTCTCATTCTCATACCACGGACGAGGATGAGAGAATGTCCCTGATAGGCTGTACACTGACAGCTGTTCAGCCTATCACAGATGAGCAGGAGGCGCGGCTTTTGAAAGCTGCAATAGCCGGCGAACAGTATCATTACACGCCGGCCGCCGTCTGCCTGCATGACACGCTGATCATGCAGACAGACGGCAGGGACTCGAGTATAAGTCGAAGGGACACTTTCAGCCCCAAAAAAAGGGCTGAAAAATTCGACTTATACTCGAGTATATACGGTAGTCTTAAAGAATGTTACTCCAACATTTCATATTCCTGATATGTGTCTGCTGTACCATGAATTTGTATGAAAAAGTATCCTGTTCTCTTTGTAGCAATTCCTTTATGTAAAAATCCCTGGTGTTCCTGCTAGTCCCTCTACTTTCCTATTAAAAACTGACTACACTAAGCAGCAGTGTTAATTTACTCGATTAAAATGACTAAAACATTTTAGTTGACTAAACGAATACTATTTTAGTCGACTAAAATACGACCAAAACTAAAACAATTGAGATGACTAAAATACGACTTAAACTAAAATGGCATTTTAGTCAAAAGACTAAAATGGGACTAAAATTAAAATGGCATTTTAGTCAAAAGACTAAGGCTAAACCTGAATCGAAATTTTGACTTCAAAATTAACACTGGTCTTTAGTGCATGTCCATACCTTAAATAATAACATATGAGATTATTCAGTCAAGCAGTATATAATGAGTTTGTAAATTGTAGAGAAATGTTAACTAATGCATTACAATTTAATTACAACCATTCGATTTCAGACGACTAAAATGTTCTGAAGATTTTAGTCGACTAAAAGGTAAGGACATTTTAGTCGACTAAAATGTACTGGAGATTTAGTCAACTAAATACAACTAAACAATTGCAGAAGAATAAAATGGGACTAAAACTAAAATGACATTTTAATCCTAAAACTAAGACTAAAACTAAATCGAAATTTGCTGCCAAAATTAACACTGCTAAGCAGGAGAACACACTGTGGTCATTTCTCTAGCTGTGCTGGGAGCTCTCCTCCAATGATTACTTCTCCTGATACTTCCTGCATAGCCATTCACTGTCTGCTGTTTCTCCCCTCCTATCTCTTATGCAACTGTGAACAGAGAGATGTGATCACTTCTAAAAGGGGGGGGGGGGCATTTATAATGTTTTTATATGTATACACAATTTTTCTTTGCCTTTCATTTCTATTTTAAACTGAATGTGTTGTTTTACAAGGTGAAGGTTTACAATCACTGTAAACCATTGTTAATGTTCAAGCATGCAAAACGAAATCTAAAATCTCATCCTTTTTTAGCTTCAGGATGCATTCACACTTGTGAATGCACCATCTGCGACCAGCTGTGAGAACCCCAGCGGGGGTTCCCATGATTAACAGTGAGTAGGCAGCCCCATTAAAGGCAATGAGAGGCTGCAGTCTCTCGCAGCTAATCACGCCCACTTGCATGTAATCACAAGTGTGAATGCACCCATATTTGCTTTGTCTGACTGCTTGACCACACAACCTGCACACTCAATACTAGTATTTTACTGATTTACTATGTACCAATTATTTTTCCTCTCAAAACTTGTTTATAACACAAATAACATCACTGCTACTTTATAATTGAAATTAACAGCAACCAAAGCATTTTTTAAGCTTTGGACAGATTAAGAAGGGGTTAAAACCGGGGGCCGGAAGAAGTCCAGTAGTGACAACGCATAGGGCGGAGCGGCCCGGGATGTTGTCTTTCTTCAGAGATATGTACATGAATTTTAACTGAATGTGTGTAGATACTTGTTTTAATAAAGGATCAGTCTTAAGGTTTTACACTATCGAGTCTTTAATTTATATTGCATCTTTGGAGTTGCCGATATTTCTCCTGAGGCGTATGCTGTGGCACCCTTTGCGTGGCTTGTGATTACCGGCTGCAGTGTTCAGAGGCATAAGTCCCCAAAACGCCTGTTTGACCTTCCTGCTCAGGGGGCCCATGTGCTCTGGTAAGAGTACATCTTAACCACTTCAGCCCCGGAAGATTTTACCCCCTTCCTGACCAGAGCACTTTTTGCGATTCGGCACTGCGTCGCTTTAACTGACAATTGCGCGGTCGTGCGATTTGGCTCCTAAACAAAATTGACATCCTTTTTTCCCACCAATTTCTTTTGGTGGTATTTGATCACCTCTGCAGTTTTTATTTTTTGTGATATAAACAAAAAAATAGCGACAATTTGGAAAAAAAACGCATTATTTTTTACTTTTTGCTATAATAAATATCCCCAAAAAATATTTAAAAAAACATTTTTTTTCCACAGTTTAGGCCGATATGTATTCTTCTACATATTTTTGGTAAAAAAAAATTGCAAAAAGCATTTATTGATTGGTTTGTGCAAAAGTTATAGCGTCTACAAAATAGGGGATAGTTTTATGGCATTTTTATTGATAATTTTTTTTTTTTTTTACTAGTAATGGCGGCGATCATTGTCATTTATACAGCAATCAGTGCTATACAAATGACACTGGCAGCGAAGGGGATAACCACCAGAGGGCAGTGTAGGGGTTAAGTATGTCCTGGGGAGTGTTTCTAACTGTGGGGGGATGTGGCTATGTGTGACATGTCACTGATCTCTGCTCCCGATCACATGTCCACTGGCCACCTTCGATCGCTCCACAGAGAGGCAGAACAGGGATCTGCCTATGTAAACAAGGCAGATCCCCCTTTTAACTGGGAAGTACACAGAGATCTTCTGTTCCTTGTAAGCAAGAACAGGGAACTCTGTGTACTTCATGTTAGTCCATCCCCCACACCGTTAGATAACACTCCCAGGGAACACAGTTAACACTTTGATTGCCCCTGATGTTAAAGGGGTTGTAAAGATGTTTTTTTTTTTTTTTAAAAATAACAAACATGTTATACTTACCTTCACTGTGCAGCTCGTTCTGCACAGAGTGGCCCCGAACCTGGTCTTCTGGGGTCCCTCGGCGGCTGTTTCAGCTCCTCCCCGCAAGCATTTACCACCTTCATGCGAGCTCCCTCGCACGGTGGTGAGTGCTTGCGGGCGCGCTCCCGTGATACAGCCGGCGGCTATAGCCGCTCGCTGTATCACTCGGCCCCGCCCCCCGGCGCGCCGCGTCATCGGATGTGATTGACAGCAGCGCGAGCCAATGGCTGCGCTGCTTTCAATCCATCCACTGCAGCCAATCAGCGACCAGGCTGAGCTGCAATGAAGCTGACGAGGACGCGGAGCGAAGATTCGAGGCGTCAGGTAAGTAAAACGGGGGGGCTGGGGGCGGCGGTACTGTCAAAAGTTTTTTCACCTTAATGCATAGAATGCATTAAGGTGAAAAAATTTTTACCTTTACAACCCCTTTAACCCCTTTCCTGCCAGTGTCTTTTATACAGTATTAGTCCTTTTTTTTTTTTTTTTTAACACTGATCACTGTATTGGTGTCACTGGTCCCCAAAAAGTGTCACTCAGATTTGTCCGCCGCAATGTCGCAGTCCCACTAAAAATCGCTGATCACTGCCATTACTAGTAAAAACAATTTTAAAAAATGCCATAAATCTATCCCCTAGTTTGTAGATGCTATAACTTTTGTGCAAACCAATCAATATATATGTTTATTGGTATTTTTTTTACCGAACATATGTAGAAGAATACATATTGGCCTGAATTGTTGAAGAAATTTGATCTTTTACATTTTTTTACATTTTTTTTTGGATATGTGTTATAGCAGAAAGTAAAAAATACTGTTTTCTTTTTCAAAATTGTCAGTCTTTTTTTTGTTTCTAGCGCAAAAAATAAAAACAGCAGAGGTGATAAAATACCACCAAAAGAAAGCTCTATTTGTGTGAAAAAAGGACATCATATTCATTTGGGGCTAGCGTCGCACGACCGTGCAATTGTCAGTTAACCACTTCAGCCCCGGAAGATTTTACCCCCTTCCTGACCAGAGCACTTTTTACAATTTGGCACTGCGTCGCTTTAACTGACAATCGCGCGGTCATGTAATGCTGTACCCAAATGAAATTTGTGTCCTTTCTTTCCCACAAATAGAGCTTTATTTTGGTTGTATTTGATCTCCTCTGTGGTTTTTATTTTTTGCGCTATAAACAAATAAAGAGCGACAATTTTGAGAAAAAAACAAGATTTTTAACTTTTTGCTATAATACATATCCCCAAATTTAGAAAAAAAAAATCATCAGTTTAGGCCGATATATATTCTTGTACATATTTTTGCTAAAAATAATCGCAATAAGCTTATATTGATTGGTTTGCGCAAAAGTTATAGCGTCTACAATGAAAAATAATCATTAATAGTGCGCTAAAACCTGTAATGCTAATCCACAATGCAATATAAAACAGCCACATATAATAAATTTGTCCATAAACATATGATTGCTGAATTAGGGATATCAAGAAACTAAATGAAACTAAATAAACATATGATTGCTGAAGAAACTTTGGTAGGTAAACGCTGTATCAAAAATCCATATGCCGTGATAATGAAAAAAACTAAATTGGAAAAGTGCAGACAGAAAGTCGCCACCACCTCAGTGTGAACTGCCTGCTCAGCTTCCATAAATTTTCAGACAGGGATGCTTATAATGGTCACCCTTTATGTGTTCCGATCCTGGGTAATGGTACAAACAATTTTCCTGGAATTCTCCAAAGATGATTTAACTTCTCCAGGATAAGTTGATTCTCAAAATAATTAACACAACATCATCGTGAAAGATTGCTAATAAACTAATTGCTTCCACTTATTAAAAAATAAGCACCCACATTTGACTCAATATATAACGCATATTGAACGATCAGCAGAAGAACGTAGCTCTCCTCTTCACTGTGCATCCAGCGTGTTCAGTGAAAACAAACACCCGGAAGTGTCGTCACCAGCTCCTCCGGACGCGTTGCGTCACAGGCCATGTGACTTTCTCTAGGGTTTTTCAAGGGGGTAAATCCTTCAGGGGCTGAAGTGGTTAATTCTCCTTTAAGGCTGTCAGCAGGTCAGTCTCTAGAAATTCGGCACAGTGCCTAAATGGAGAGCAACAGAGCATGTGCAGAGTGGGGTGGGACAGTGTATTATTGAATTTTAAACAGTATAGGCACTTATGTTTAATGTTTTACATAGCTATACCTGCAAAATGGGCCAGACTGAAGTGATCTAGCAGGACTTAATTTTCTGACTGAAGTTCCACTTTAGATTTTGGATTGAGTAGAGAGGGATTAGAACACCTGTCAGGTTTTTTTATTGCTGTCTAGGGCTGCAACTAATGACTATTTTCATAATCGATTAGTTGGTCGATTAGTTGGTTGATTATTGTTTTGATTAATCGGTTAATAACCTTAAAAAAAAGGGTGGTGTATAATTAAGTTAATATGTAAAGTTTTAAAAAAAAAAGGCAATTTATTCTTAAATATCTCTATGCAGTGGTAAATCTAAATAACCAACTATATGGTTCGGGAGCAAAATATCTAATCCACAGAAGAGATATACTGTATATACTATTAGAGGCAATATACTGTATATACTATTAGAGGAGATCTATTGTATATACTATTAAAGGGTGAATCTGGTAAATATCATCACACTCAGATAATTTTTTTATTTTTTTATTAAAGAAACAAACAATGTCTTCCTTCAAAACAAAATATAATTTTAAGAACGTTTGATTTTCTAATCGTTAGTGGGGTCAAATCGATCTTCGTTTTCAACCATGGTGACGGGAAAATTTGGAAATAGAAAACTTCTTGGTCAAAGGAATTTTCAGACAGTGTATGTGGTTTTCATTCATAAATTACATTCATGTTAAAAACAAGTGAACATTTCAAACAACATTCTTTCATTCAGTGAATGTACAAAGATTTTTCGTCTGAATATTCTCATCTGAAAATTGATCCGTGTGGCCAGCATAAGGCTCGGTACACACCTATGCAGTTTGCTTTTGATCTGTTTCTGCAGTGCTTTTTGCTGTGCGTTTTGATTTCTGCGCAGGTGATTTTGCTGCGATTTGCGTTTTTGCATTTTGTTTGGACAATTTGTTGGGCAATTTAAAAAACACAAATTGCTGCAAAAACGCATTACATGCTTTTCTGCAGCTTCTCCATTGAAATAAATTGAACCAAGAAAGCACCGTTTTGCGTTAAAAAAAGTCCCTGACGCTTTTCAAATACGCAGCTGCTGAAAAAATTATAGATGTGAACGTGTCCCATAGGAAGCCATGTAACTGGAAACTATAGTGCGTTTCTGCAAAAAAGCACCAAAAAACACATAGGTGTGAACCAAGACGTTTAGTAACATAATGGGTTTAAAAAAACTAAAATTAGCCCTTTATAGTACAAAAAAAAGCAGATAATCACTACTGTAAGGGGTTCATTTTTTTACTGTAGAACTGTGAAATTAATATTTATAGTAGCGATTATGTGCTCTTTTTGTACTATAACGGGCTCATTTTAGTTTTTTTTAACCCCATTATATTACTGGCCGATTAATCAATTATGAAAATAGTAATTGATTAATTTCATAATCGATTAGTTGTCGATTAATCGATTAGTTGTTTCAGCCCTGTTGCTCTCTATGTTAGGGTTGCACTGATACCGATACCAGGCATTTTCACGAGTATCGGTCCTTGCAAAAATGCTCTGATAGCGGAAGTGACATCTGCTTGGGAGCGGACGGCCGCCTCCTCCTCTCCAGCCGGAGCCAACCCCGCCTCCTTCTCCCTGTGGCATCACTAGGAGCAGGTCCACCCGGTGGTCCGAGCTGCTGGGCTGCCTGTCCTAACAGCCCACCAGCCTTGTCTCCTCCCTGCACACCTCCCACTTACAGCTCTGACTCCCGGCCACACAGAACGCTGGATCCTGGCTCTCCTTGGCTGGATGCTGAGGCACAGAACAGGAGGAGCTCTGTGTGTAGACACTGTGTGGGTATGGTGGTATCCTGTTGCACTGAGCAGCAGGGCTCTCTCCCTCCTCCGTGTGCTGTCCAGCCAGCTCCTCTCCCACAAGAGACAGAAGATGCGCCCTGCTCTCCATGTCCGGATCTATGGGGGTGCTCCCTAGGTTTCAGTTTTGGCCCCCCACCATGGACATTGTGGCCGCTGAGCTTCTTCCCAATCCCCGCAGTCAGGGCTAGGACAAGAGGCAGAGGACAGGAGAAGTGTCAACAGCAGAGAGGAGAGAGCCGGAGAGAGGTGCGGGCGCTTTCCTATCCTGTTTGTGGAGCGCTCCTCTATAGAGCGGAAGGATGTCTCCTGTACCATGCCCTGCAGTCTCTGGCTGTCTCCTGTATCATGCCCTGCAGTCTCTGGGTGTCTCCTATATCATGCCTGCAGTCTCCGGCTGTCTCCTGTACCATGCCCTGCAGTCTCTTGCTATCTATTGTACCATGTCTGCAGTCTCTGGCCGTCTCCTGTACCATGCATTCTCTGACTGTCTCCTGTACCATGCTTGCAGTCTCTGATCATCTCCTGTACCATGCCTGCAGTCTCTGGCCGTCTCCTCTACCATGCATTCTCTGACTGTCTCCTGTACCATGCTTGCAGTCTCTGATCATCTCCTGTACCATGCTTGCAGTCTCTGATCATCTCCTGTACCATGCCTGCAGTCACTGCTGGCACTTCTGCCTGTTGCCTCCTCCTTCTCTCCACCAGCTGTTAACTCCACCCCCATGTCTCCCAGTAGCCCTCCTATCCCCCCCCCAGTGATCACAGCCTTTTCCATTCCAACTCTCCCACCCCACAAACCTCATTTCACCCCACCCTCAACTATTTTGCCCTCACCTACCCCTCATCCCCCCCACCCTGCCCTCATCCAACTCCCCAATAACTCCTGCCCCCCACCTCCCAAACCACCCCTTTACTACCTACTCTTCCTAGGCGATCGGTATCTGCGAGTACCTGAAAAAAGTATCAGTACACGGTGTTAAAAAAAATATGGTACTGGTGCATCCCTAGTCTGTGTTCCCTAGGGGGAATTTTACAATGGGGGCATTCGTTTTGATGACACTGGTAACAACCAGGGATTCCCTCGCTTTGGGAGGGGGTTCTTCTGACATTCTGTTTTAGCAATGAGACATAAAGTGAAGAGAAATCTCCCCAATGGTACAAAAATCACAGCAGGGGTTATAATCCTCCCTTAACCACTCCGCCGCAGTTTTACATTGGCTGTTTGAAGGATATCGTTGTTATGGCAGCAGCTAGCTGCCATAACTCCGGTATCTTCTTCAGCGGGCGGTCCGCTACAAGATAAAAGTGGTCTCTGCGGCGGATTTGCCGTGAGGTCACATTTATCAGCGGCGCTCCGGTGCCCTCTGCCGCTTACCGGAGCCAGCGACGGGGTTGATCGCGTCCTGTCTTTTGTTAGGTATAGAGACGACTGAGAGGAAGATGGCCCCACCCGTCTCCATAACAATGCAGAGCAGAAGCGACGTCAAAACGTCACTTCCGCCCACAGCTCTTAAAGGGCCATTTTTTTTAAATGATTTTTTTTAAATGACTTTTTTTTTATTTTTTTATTGCATTTTAGCGTAAATGTGTAAATATGAGATCTGAGGTCTTTTTGACCCCAGATCTCATATTTAAGAGGTCCTGTCATGCTTTTTTTCTATTACAAGGGATATTTACATTCCTTGTAATAGGAATAAAAGTGACAATTTTTCTTTTTTAAAAAACAGTGTAAAAATAAAAGGTAAAATAAATAAAATTTTTTTTTTTTTTTAAACCCGCCCCGTTCCGACGAGCTCACATGCAGAAGCAAACGCATACGTGAGTAGCGCCCGCATATGAAAACTGTGTTCAAACCACACATGTGAGGTATCGCCGTGATCGTTAGAGTGAGAGCAATAATTTTAGCCCTAGACCTCCTCTGTAACTCACAACATGCAACCTGTAGAATTTTTTAAACGTCGCCTATTGAGATTTTTAAGGGTAAAAGTTTGTCGCCATTCCACGAGCGGGCGTGGCGTGAAGTATGACATGTTGGTTATCAATTTACTCGCGTAACAATATCTTTCACAATGTAAAAAAAATTGGGCTAACTTTACTGTTGTCTTATTTTTTAATTCAAAAAAAGTGTATTTTTTCCAAAAAAAAGTGCACTTGTAAGACCACTGCGCAAATACGGTGTGACAAAGTATTGCAATGACCGCCATTATATTCTCTATGGTGTTAGAACCCCCAAACAGTCTACATTTTTTTTTCTAGCAAAAAAAACTTTTTAACTTGTAAACAACAAATCTCAGAAACAGGCTCGGTCCTTAAGTGGTTAATCTATCCAAAATAAAAATAAGACTTTAGCTCTACGTAAAGTCTACAGCTTTTACTAAAATAATACATGGCTATTTTGCCATGAAGTTTCTTGCTCAGGCAATGTTCTGTGTCTCCTAACTGTGCTCCTGCATCCTCACTCTGTCACACAGGATTCTGCTGTAGATGGTAAAATAGCCTTTCTACAAACTTTACACAGGTATCATCTTCTGTTGTAACCATCTTCAAACCTACCCTGAGAAAAGCCAAGCATCCATCATGCAGACAGGAACTGGCTATATAGAGGGTGTGGGAGATCAGCAGCACTGAGAAGCAAATGGCAGTTGTCTGACACACGGTGCTTAGGAAACTACTGCTGTGTTATTTACAGTGGACATAAAAAGTCTACACACCCCTGTTAAAATGTCAGTTTTGTGGTCTGTGATGTAAAAATCACCTTTAATGTGACCTAAAAACTGTACAACTCAGTTGAACAACAAACTGAAATCTTTTTAGGTGGAGGGAAGTAAAAATAAATAACTAAAATAATATGGTTGCATAAGTGTGCACACAATTAAACTAATACTTTGTTGAAGCACCTTTTGATCTTAATACAGCGCTCAGTCTTTTTGGGTATGAGTCTATCAGCATGACACATCTTGACTTGGCAATATTGCGCCCACTCTTCTTTGCAAAAACACTCCAAATCTGTCAGATTGCGAGGGCATCGCCTGTGCACAGCCCTCTTCAGATCACCACAACAGATTTTCAATAGGATTCAGGTCTGAGCTCTGGCTGGGCCATTCCAAAACTTTAATGATGAAGTTCCTCTTCATGTTCAGCTTTCTAGCAGAAGCCTGAAGGTTTTGTGCCAATATTGACTGGTTTTCGGAACTGTTCATAATTCCAGCTACCTTGACTAAGACCCCTGTTCCAGCTGAAAAAAAACAGCCCCAAAGCATGATACTGCCACCACCATGCTTCACAGTGGGTATTGTGTTCTTTTGGTGATGTGCAGTGTTGATTTTGCGCCAAACATATCTTTTGGAATCATGGCCAAAAAGTTCAACCTTGGTTTCATTAGACCATAACACAGTTTTCCACATGCTTTTGGGAGACTTGAGATGTGTTTTTGCAAAATTTTGCGGGGCTTGGTGGTCTTTCCTCGTAAGAAAAGGCTTTCATTTTGCCACTCAACCCCATATCCCGGACATATGAAGAATACGGGAGATTGTTGTCACATGTACCCCATAGACACTCCTTGCCATACATTCCTGCAGCTCCTTTAATGTTGATGTAGGCCGCTTGGCAGCCTCCCTGACCAATTTTTTTCTAGTCTTTTCATAAATTTTGGAGGAACGTCCAGTTCTTGGTAATGTCACTGTTGTGCCATATTTTCTCCACTTGATAATGACTGTCTTCACTGTGTTCCATGGTATATTTAATGCCTTGGAAATTCTTTTATACCCTTCTCCTGACTGATACCTTTTAACAATGAGGTCCCTCTGATGCTTTGGAAGCTTTTTGCGGACCATGGCTTTTGCTGTAGGATGTGACTAAGGCAGGCCATACATGGTCGAATTTCGAACAAATTTTCTTTGCAAAATCAGAAAGTTTGTTGTTTTTTTGTGATCTGATAATGCCACCACTGATTTTCGAAATTCAGCCGACCAAGCCTTCAATTTCACCTCATGTTTCTACAGAAAAGAATTTTCGTGGCTGGGAATCTTCTTTTCTCTCCTTAAATTTTCTTATCTTATTACATTTTTTGCACGATTCTCCCATCATTGATTAGAAAATCGTTCGTTTTTCTAAAAAATTCCAACATGTCTGATTCCTCAAATTTGATTGCCGCACGAAAATCGCCCGTTGCTGCAGCCCACTAATGGTGCGAAATGCATACGAAAATTCTTAGATACAATTTCAAAAGAAAATTCTTTCGAAATTCGAACCGTGTATGGCCGACATAAGAACATGTCAGGAAAGACCTACTAGAACAGATGAACTTTATTTGGGGATAATCAGAGGCACTTTAAATGATGCCAGGTGTGTACTGATTCCTATTTAATATTAGCTTGAATGTGATTGCTTAATTCTGAATCCCCAGTTATGAGAGGGTGTGCACACTTATATACAACCACATTATTTTAGTTTTTTTTTTAGTTTTGCTTTTTCATATGGGTTGTCACATTAAAGGTGGAAAAGTTCTGAAAAATATTTACCTTTGCCTCATTTTTTTACATGATTTTTTTACATCACAGAAACCTGACATTTTAACAGGTGTGTAGACTTTTTATATACACTGTATGTAGGGCCTTCATTTATATTAAATAACACAATTATTTATAGAGATCTAGATCTGAGAAGAGAAGGTACAGCTGTAGAAGTAAAGGAGATGAAGGGTATTTTGTTCCATTAAAGGTACTATTCCTCCAAAAGAACAACGTTACTGGCCATTTAAATATTTATTTTTGTGTTCTAAAGACCAGTAACCGCAAAATGATTGCTGGGCCTGGAAATATGCTTGTTTTAATGCCGCTGGGTGAAACAGTTAAAACATTTCTCATCTATTTTAGGCAGAAATCTTGTTGGTTTTGGTTCAATCAGTCATATGAGGAGAAATTGCCTACTGAGTGCATTTGTTTACATTTTTTTTATAAATGGATACGTTAGGAAATCTGCTCAATGACAAACATTCATGTAGAAAATGTACAGAAAGCTTTGCAGGCAAACCAAATCAAGGCATAAATGCCGAAGCTTTGCACTGTAGTAGTTTGAGATTCTGTTAGCTTTAGAAGGGTTAACATAAAGCGGCACAGCAAGCGTGTGCAGGATATTTTATTGAAGAAAACACTTCTGGCAGATGAATTCTCATGAGGAACACAAAGGCTGTAATGTGATTTGGCCATGCCAACATAATAAAGGGCCCCTATCAGTAGTGTAAAACAGTATGGAGTGATAGTGTATATATGTGTGCATGGAACACATATACATTTTACAGGGTCCCATGGGGCTTTGTCTCCGACTGGGAGCACATGGACAAGTAGGATTTTCTGAGACTTCTCAGAAGTCATCTGCTCCTCTGTGTGTTTGATACATTTTAAAGAATTGCTCTTGCCTTCTGATCTTTTCTGAGATATCACATCCTCAGCGTTCCTTTAGGGCTTGTATACACCGGCATCCAGAGCCTGCAAGGCCCTTGTACGCTTTCTGCTCAGCACTCGAATGCTTTAATGACAAAGGGGGACTGTGGTAATAAACTGGCCTAAAGCATGGTGTGAGGCCTTAAGACTGGAGGCAACATCGCAACAGATGTTTCGGGACAAAGAGAAGCAGCATTACACTTTTTTTTTTTTTTAGCCATTGCCTCTATGCTTTCTCTCACACGTCAAGGGGTGTCTTCTAAGCTCTGGTGTGCATAGGTCCAGCCAGTCCAATATACTATGTCCCCTTTTAGATGCTTGGTAGGTAGTGCGTTTAATGACCTGAGGTGTAAGAACAGTGGACCTTTCAAGTAACCCATTTTGCTTGGTTAGCACTTCCGCCTAACAGCACTAGATTTGCCAGTTTGAATCTCAGCCTGCTACCTGCCTGGAGTTTGCATGTTCTCCCTGTGCGGGTTTCCTTCAGGTAGTCTAGTTTCCTCCCACACTACAAAGACATGCAGGTAGGTTAAATGACTCCTGACTAAATTGGCCCTAGTATGTGTACAGTATGTCTCAAAAGTACACCCCACACATTTTTGTAAATATTTTCTTATATCTTTTCATGTGACAACACTGAAGAAATTACACTTTGCATGTAAAGTAGTGAGCGTACAGCTTATATAACAGTGTAAATTTGCTGTCCCCTCAAAATAACTCAACACAGCCATTAATGTCTACACCGTTGGCAACAAAAGTGAGTACACCCCTAAATGAAAATGTCCAAATTGGGCCCAATTAGCCATTTTCCCTCTCCGGTGTCATGTAACTCATTAGTGTTACAAGGTCTCAGGTGTGAATTGGGAGCAGGTGTGTTAAACTTAGTGTTATTGCTTTCACACTCTCATACTGGTCACTGGAAGTTCAACATGACACCTCATGGCAAAGAACTCTGAGGATCTGAAAAAAAGAATTGTTGCTCTACATAAAGATGGCCAAGGCTATAGGAAGATAGGAAGATTCCCAAGACCCTGAAACTGAGCTGCAGCACTGTGGCCAAGATCATACAGCGGTTTAACAGGACAGGTTCCATTCAGAACAGGCCTCGCCATAGTCGACCAAAGAAGTTGAGTGCACATGCTCAGCATCATATCCAGAGGTTGTCTTTGGGAAATAGACATTTGAGTGCTGCCAGCATTGCTGCAGAGGTTGAAGGGGTGGGGGGGTCAGCCTGTCAGTGCTCAGACCATACAGTGCATCAAATTGGTCTGCATGGATGTCGTCCCAGAAGGAAGCCTCTTCTAAAGATGATGCACAAGAAAGCCCGCAAACAGTTTGATTAAGACAAGCAGACTAAGGACATGGATTTTTGGAACCATGTCCTGTGGGTGTCTACAATCAAGCATGGTGGTGGGAGTGTCATGATCTGGGGCCGCATGAGTGCTGCCGGCACCGGGGAGCTACAGTTCATTGAGGGAACCATGAATGCCAACATGTACTTTGACATACTGAACTAGAGCATGATCCCCTCCCTTCGGAGACTGGGCCGCAGGGCAGTATTCCAACATAACGTCCCCAAACACACCTCCAAGACAACCACTGCCTTGCTAAAGAAGCTGAGGGTAAAGGTGATGGACTGGCCAAGCATGTCTCCAGACCTAAACCTTATTGAGCATCTGTGGGGCATGCTCAAATGGAAGGTGGAGGAGCGCAAGGTCTCCAACATCCCACCAGCTCCATGATGTCCACATTGAGAAGTGAAAGAGGACTTCAGTGGCAACTGGAGAAGGCCAGCTAACACACAGGCAGGGTAGCCAACCTGCACATGATAAAGTTGTGTCTTTTATACTGGAGAGAACTATTCCTTGTTCTTAGAGCTAGCCAGGTCACATGATATTGACATCACACATGTGGGCGTGTATACAGGCTATAGTGGAAATCTCTTCCCTGAACACACAGCTCTGGACAAACTCTACAGGTTATCATGTGACCGTGGTATACAGATCAGCCAAAAAGGTGTATAGTGGCAGTATAAAAAGAAGATTTTATAAGCTGTGAGCACTGTGGGTGGGCAGATAAACTATTTTCATATTATTGGGTTTAGTAACACTTTAATGACTGTGTGTTGAGTTATTTTGAGGGGACAGCAAATTTACACTGTTATACAAGCTGTACACTCACTAATTTACATTGTAGCAAAGTGTTGTTTCTTCAGTGATGTCACATGAAAAGATATAATAAAATATTTACAAAAATGTGAGGGGTGTACTCACTTTTGTGAGATACTGTATGTATGAATGTGAGTTAGGGACCTTAGATTGTAAGCTTCTTGAGAGCAAGGACTGATGTGAATCAGTGTTGCCAACCTTCCAGATTGAAATTTACTGACATGACACCCAAAATTTACTGGCACAATTACAGTTTTAAGTACAAATTCCAGTATTTAGGCTACAAATAAGTACAATATGCAATCAGCAATGTGATTTAAGGTAGATATTAAGGCAAAAGGCAAAATTTCTAATTTTATTTTCAATATAGTAAGTAAGTAGCTCAGGGACAGGACTCAGGAGGGCAAGAAATTAGAATGGGTGATGCACACATGAAATTGACTCTCACAGTGATACTGACAGCAGTATGCTGCAGCACAGATCACCGTCATGGCACGTCCCCTCCTGAGTCACAGTGACATTCTCTCTCCATGCCAGGTGATCTCTTCAGTCTCCTCTAGTCCAAACATCACTGACAGTCCCGCTCCTGGCTTGCCTTAATCCCGTCCTGCAGACCCGCACACGAGGCTCCGGGCGCTCTGCTCCCTTGCACCATGACATCACACGACATGCTCAGATACTGCCTCTACCAGACCTGCCCCCCGCCGGCACCCGCCAAACACACTGTAGCAGGCACTTGGATGGTCTCGGACAGCTCCAGGCCCAAGCTGCGCATGCACAGTTCCGAGCCGAGCATCACAGCCATATTTTTTACTGGCAACCTTTTCCTCTTACTGGCATTTACTGGCAGGAGAAAATTGCCCATTTTTTACTGGCTGCCAGTAAAAATACCGATGGTTGGCAACACTGATGTGAATATATAATATATATGTAAAGTGCTGCGTAAATTGACGGTGCTATATAAGTACCTGAAATAAATGAGGCAAACGATCTGTTTTCCTGTGTGGGCTGATGTTGGCGGTGTTTACAAATGTCACAAAGTTTCATTCGCTTCTCTGCACCGCAACTGAACTTCAATGCATTACAACATAGGAGAAACACAGAAAGCTGCGGTGCTGAAAAATTTCCATACAGCTCTTCACTGCACCTGCCGCCTGCATTCTAAAGTGAACAATTGTAGAAAACCCTTGTGTTTTGTGTGTCCTTGTGGAGATTAACATTATTTTAGTGCAGAGAAACGCTGCTCTCTGCACAAGTGTGAAATGCAGACTAAAGTGTAACTATAGACAAATATACGGACAATATATGGGAACGTCTTCTTAACACAACATAAATAACCAAGTCATTCTTTTCAGCTAGCTCTCTAGGGATCTGCTTCAACAGGCTATTGTTTGCAATCAAAGTGCTTCTTTCCTTATATACTGTTAGTTATTTAGCATCCCAAGTCAATGGGACGGCAAAGGCAGCTTGAATTCTGAATGAACCCAGAAGCATCACAGCATGATCTCAAATGTAAGTAGAAAGCAAGTTTTATTTGCCTGTTGATGGGCTTCATCAACACAGGCCCTAATCAAGGCAGTCCTAACAGACACTCTACAAAGTACTGACTCTATACAGTTCTACACTGCAGTTAAAGCAGAAGCAAACCCATAGATTTAACAGTTTCAAAAAACAGTTACATTTCCGGCACATGCCAGGAATGTAACTGTAACATTTGCTTGTTCTCTCAACCAAACTGTCAAACCATCCAATGGCTGGTGTCATAACTGATCACATGTGCAGCATCATGGCAGTTGAAGATTAAACAGAGGCCAAGATGGCAGCTTCCTTGGCTGAAAATGATTGGAGGGTTTACTTCCACTATAAGCAGTATACACTATATTGCCAAAGGTATTGGGACACCTGCCTTTACACGCACATGAACTTTAATAGCATCCCAGTCTTAGTCCATAGAGTTCAATATTGAGTTGCGGTGGGCCTTTGCATCTATAACAGCTTCAACTCTTCTAGGCAGGCTGTCCACAATGCTTAGGAGTGTGTCCATGGGAATGTTTGACCATTCTTCCAGAAGCGCATTTGTGAGGTCAGACATTTTTGTTGGACAAGAAGGCCTGGCTCGCAGTCTCAGCTCTAATTCATCCCAAATGTGTTCTATCAGGTTGAGGTCGGGACTCTGTATAGGCCAGTCAATTTTCTCCAACCCAGACTTGCTCATCCACACTATATTGCCAAAAGTATTGACCCACCCCTCCAAATCATTTGGTGAAGGGGGGATCATGGTGTGGGGTTTTTCAGGGGTTGGGCCTGGCCTCTTGGTTCCAGTGAAGGGAACTCTTAAAGAAAAAGTAAGGTGCTGCCTGTGCTTTTTTTTTTTTCTGACTTGCAAATTAAAGGCATAATGTGCTAGTACATTTTGTGAAACTTAACTGCAAATGAAGCCCTCGTCACCGCTGGAGGTTGCATCCATCTTCTCCCATTATCCTTCCGGGTCCGTGGACTCCAGCTGTCTGACTGGCCGGAGCAACGTGACGTCACTCCCGCGCATGCACATGGGAGCCACCGGTCACGGCACAGGGCTCTGAAGAAATGGCATGGGTGGCCGTTCCTTCTGAGCGCATGCGCCAATTACGTAATTGGCTGCAAATACAGTAAATATCTCCTAAATGGTGCACGTTTAGGGGAGATTTACAGTTTCTATAGGTAAGCCTTATTATAGGCTTATCTTCAGGTGCAAACAATCGATGGAAGTTTACTTCCACTTTAAGGCATCAGCATACCAAGACATTTTGGACAGTTTCATGCCCCCAAACTTTGTGGGAACAGTTTGGGGATGGCCCCTTCCTGTTCCAACATGACTGCGTACCAGTGCACAAAGCAAGGTCCATAAAGACATGGATGAGCGAGTTTGGGGTGGAAGAACTTGACTGGCCTGCACAGAGTCCTGACCTCAACCTGACAGAACACCTTTGGGATGAATTAGAGTGGAGACTGTGAGCTAGGCCTTCTCGTTCAACATCAGTGCCTGACCTCACAAATGCGCTTCTGGCAGAATCGCCAAACATTCCCATAGACACACTCCTAAATCTTGTGGACAGCCTTCCCAGAAGAGTTGAAGCTGTTATAGCTGTGGGGGGGGGGCAACTCAATATTGAACCCTACAGACTAAGACTGGGGTGCTATTAAAGTTCATGTGTGTGTAAAGACAGGTGTTCCAATACTTTTGGCAATATAGTGCATCTTGGTCAGCATTTTGTTTGGATAGTAAATTCTGAAAGGTTCTAGTGCTGCCCCTTCCTCTCCGTGTGAATCTTGGTGTACTTGCTGTTAAAAAAAGTTCACACAAAAGCTTTAAATACAGTACATACATGACTAGATTAAATAGTTGTCTATTCTATTTTCTTTACACCTATGCTTTAACCACTTAAATACAGGGCACTTTCACCACCTGTCCAGTCCAATTTTCAGCTTTCAGCGCTGTTGCATTTTGAATGACAATTGCACGGTCATGCAACACTGTACCCAAACTAAATTGTTATAATTTTTTTTTACTACAAGTAGAGCTTTCTTTTGGTGGTATTTGATCACCACTGAGTTTTTTATTTTTTGCTAAACAAATAAAAAAAATAAAGTCTTTGTTATAAAATTTTGTAAATAATTACATTTTCTCCTTCACTGACGGGCACTGATGAGGCACTAATCGGATCCTCCAATCCCAGAAACTGCATTTTTGGGGAAACGCTTCAGAAGGAGATAGCATGTGACGTTACTGCGGCTGGTGGATGGATGATACCTCTGCTGGCTTGTTAAACACTGCTTGAATATTTTTAACTCATTCGGGGACTTTTTTGGGAAAATGGCATTCGTGGAGTCTGCTCACTGCATCTGAGCGAATGCTTTCTGGTGGGCCTTCAGGATACAAGAGGGCAGTGGAAATTACTTCCTGATAGCGAAGAAAGGAAACGGTGTCTCTGTGGATTTGCGGTAGATCACATGAAACCTAATGCTTTTTGGTATTGAGACGGTGTTGCTGTTCATCCCTCCTGCCGGTTCCTGTGAAGTGACTACTTTGCCAGTTTCTATTGACTCCCTGCCGCTGGCTGGGGGTCCATGCGATCTGGTAAGAGTACCTAATCATCTTGTTTGGTGGTGGTTGCACAGTCGATGGTGTACTCTTTCCATGGTGGTCTCTCTTCACGGATGCAGACTGTATACTATCATCTTGGAACTGTCCTCATCCTAAAAGTCACATCTATTTACATGGACTTATTTTATTTAATATGTGCATTCACTTTTGATTAAGATTTGTTCCTGTTGGCACATTTGCACTTTATTGTTTTATGTTTATAAAGGTGTAATTTACAATCCCTGTACATTTGACATGCCTATAGTGTCTCACTGGCACTTTACTTGCTTTTACTTTTTTGCACATTCACAGAGCTGCACTTTATTTTCATTTATCCATTCACAATTTTGTCTAATTGTGGTGTTAGCAGCTTTCATATTTCATTTGGTGGCGCAGTAGTTATTATCATTTACTAATATGCAGCACTGATGGGCACTGATATGTGGCACTGATGAGCAATGATGGGCAGCACTGATAGATGGTACTGATAGGCAGCACTGATGAGGAGGCATTGACAGGCATCCCCAATGGGCACGGATTTACATCCCTGGTGGGCTCTAGTGGGCACCCTTGAGGGGTCTGTACTGATAATGCACTGATTGTCAGCGCGCACTCCCCCCGCTCAGGAGAGCCGCTGATTTTCTCTCCTCTACTCGCGCCTTGTCAGCGTGAATAGAGGAAAAGCCGATAAAAGGCACTTCCTGGTTACGATGTAACCAGCTGTGATTTTACACAGCTGATCACATGGTAAAGGAACTATGTTATAGGCTCTTTACTGGGAACAGAGCGACACACCACACTACCGATCGCTACGCACCCTCACGAGTTGCTTATCCTGCTGGACGCCACTCTTCGGCCGTCATTTTGCATACGGTGGATGGGAAGTGGTTAAAGATTTTTCAAGCCGTAGCAAACTGTAAAAAAAAATACGAAAAGCTTTCTCCCTGCAATCTAAAGTCATAATGTGCATCATATACTAGCACATTATGAAATATTTGCCTTGAAACAAAGCCCTCCAGTGACACGCTGTCACTACTGACAGGGCTTCCAGCTTTACCTGGGCTTCCTTCTGGGTTTGCAGACTGCAGCCACTTGAATGGCCGAGCCATGATGATGTCACTCCCGTACACGGCCATGGCACAGAGCTCCAAAGGAACGGCACGAGTATGCCGTTTCTTCAGAGCGCATGCACCGTTTTCACTGCAACCAGAAGTGATGAAAACCCTTTGATGGGGACACACAGCAATAAAAAGCATAACCAGTGTTTTTTTAACTTCCAACGTTTTAACTAAAAATATGGTTTTCATTGCTACCTGTGTTCCTGTTTGAGATTTTCCTCAGGTTTCAGTTTGCAAAGCTGCTGATTTTTCACTGCTTGTTACTTGTTAAAAGCAGCATATTGTACTAAACTAAACTGCAGTTCTGTTCAGTTTAAAGCCCAACTTGAGGAAAATAATTACATTTAAAGTTCACCTTTCTCGCAAAAAATAATAAATGCACATATTTGTGCAGGAAAAAAAGTGCATGTATTAATTCTTGCACAGGAGCTTTGCACCCATGAACAGTGGATCACGGATGCAATGTTGGGTTACTGCAGACTTGTCCTCTGGCTTTCTGCCCCTAGCTCTGTATGAGATTTCTTTTAGAAAGCTGGAGGATATATCAGTGAACTACGAGGGCGCTCATCAGCACACTTGCAATCCATTGAGAACTACAAGCCGCTTGCCACAGTGAAAGATGGGACTTGTAGTTTTTTCATTTACAGATTCCTGTGAATGAATGATGTGACTGTCTGGGTAGAGCCCTGCACAGCCATACCATTTTCAAATGTGGCAGCAGATGCAGAGAGAAGAATCCCGCCTGCTAAATACAGGAGTGAAATGCTCCAAAAGGTGAACCTAGCCTTTTACAGCACATTGTCCATCAATTACCTTACTCCTCTGTCCTAATTCCAAGCAGCTCTTCCTAAGCCATTCTGCAGTGTAATTGGTTAAAGTCATTGCTTCCTTTTGTGTGTCAAGGTCATTTTCCTGCCCAGGGGACCAAACATTTTTTTCCCTGCTGGTTATCTTCCTGGGCACTAGTCCCTTCACTGCCCTTATACAGTGCCTTGAAAAAGTATTCACACCCCTTGAAATTTTCCACATTTTTATGTAATAGACCAACACAAAGTGTCACATAATTGTGAAGTGGAAGGAAAATGATAAATGGTTTTCAAAATTTTCAATACTTTGTAGAATCACCTTTTGCTGCAATTACAGCTGCAAGTCTATTTGGGTATGTCTCTACCAGCTTTGCACAGCTAGAGAGTGACATTTTTGCCCATTCTTTGCAAAATAGCTCAAGCTCAAGCTCTGTCAGATTGGATGGAGAGTGTCTGTGAACAAAAATTTTCAAGTCTTGCCACAGATTCTCAATTGGATTTAGGTCTGGACTTTGACTGAGCTATGCTAACACACAAAAAAGCTTTGATCTAAACCATTCCATTGTAGCTCTGGCTGTATGTTTATGATCGTTGTCCTGCTGTCTCCGACCCCGGCCTCAAGTCTTTTGTAGACTCTAATGCCGCGTACACACGGTCGGACTTTTCGTCTACAAAAGTCCAACGGACGCTGACGGACTAAAGCTGGCTGGTAATCCGATCGTGTGTGGGCTGCTTCGGACTTTCAACGTACTTTTTTAGCCTCAAATCCGACGTACTTTAGATTTGAAACATGCTTCAAATCTTTACGTCGTAACTACGACGGACCCCGAAGTCCGCTCGTCTGTATGCTAGTCCTACGGACAAAAAAACGACGCATGCTCATAAGCAAAAACTAAACGGAAGCACTCGGTCTAGTAAAACTAGTGTTCGTATTGTAGGTAGCACATTCATCACGCTGCAAAATCTGTGATCGTTGAATGCAGCGCATTTTATTTCTTCTTTACGAATGCTCTAAAGAACGAAGGTGTTTTGCTGTTCATAATCAGAGTTCTCCCAAACTGATTTCTGAATTCTTTTTCTCTTTGATCTCATGAATGATATAGTATGCTTTTTATAAACAATGTTTCCATACTAATAATACTTTTTCCCTTTTATTTTTTTTTTTTTTTAGGTTTGTAAAGTTACCACAAAGAACCCATTATTCTTTTTTTTTTTTTTTCTAGTGATTATTTTTTAATTTTTAGATAAAGTTAACCCAAAGCACCGTTTTTGTTTATGTATATATTTTTTTTTCAAGACTTACCACTTGAACATTCTTAACATTAGTAATGTATTTTTGGTGTGTTTTTTTAAAACTCAATGAGATTGTTGTCCCTTGTTAATTTAACATTGTGTGTAAAATCAATGATTTAAAAGAAAACACATAAAAGTCTTTTGCTAAACTCAAAAAAGATCCATTTATTCATGGTCAAAATAAAATAAAGAGGAAGTCAACGCTGGAAAAAGTCGGTGTACAAGAAAATTGGGATCTTGAGGAGTCCATATAAGAGGGAGCACAATCTGGTCCAAGAATCCCAGAGATCAACAGCACCAGCAGATGATCTAGATGTCCCCAGACTGTGGTACTACAACAGCCTGCGTCTTCTGTCAGACCAGACTGAACCCAGGTCATCACTTTCTTCTCTTCCCTGCAGCCTTTCCTCCACGCTGCCCTGCAGCCTTCCCTGCAGCCTTCCCTGCAGCCTTCCCTGTAGCCTTCCCTGTAGCCTTCTTTTGAGGCTGTGGCTCTGGTGTTTCAGTTGTGGCAGGAGGAGGAGGAGGAGGAGGAGGAGGAGGAGGGGGGGGGGCTGCCTCATGTAGTTGGGTGTTTTTGGTTAGCGTGCCCTGCAGCCCCTTATGGATTGTTTCCCCAAATAGGCGCTCACAAATGAGGCGCTGCTCCCAATCCATCTGAAGAAGCCTGCTGGCTAAGTAGCAGCCATAGGCTTCTTCCGCTTCGGGGGGGCTTGTTAAAAAACGGGTGGCCTGTTGCATGAGGCGCAGGGACGCGTCCTGTGTGACCATCCCCTTCCTGGCCCTTTTTTTGGGAAGGTGGAGGGGAGGCACTTGGGATTGGGTGAGGCTCCTACTGGGCCCAGCCACCTCACTTGGCCCAGCCACCTCACTTGGCCCAGCCACCTCACTTGGCCCAGCCACCTCACTTGGCCCAGCCACCTCACTGGGAGCAGCCACCTCCTGCCTGACACTGGGCCCAGCCTCCTCCAGGATGATGGTGAATCCGGCCTCCTCCAGGCTGTCCATGGGCCCGGTCTCCTCCTGCCTGCCACTTTCCCCACATTCCTCCTGGATGGACTCATCCTGTGTATAAAAAAAGGACAATAGTTTTAGTTTCTTTTTTTGGGTTCATCAATGACACACAGTTTGCTTCTCATGACTAGCAAATTCAATGTGAATACATCTCTTTAATAAAAGAGTCTAATCAGACACCCTAATTATTTCAAGCAGGTGCCAAACATATTTAGTCACTACTATCATTTGATATGTATACACAATTTGGAGTGCTAAATTATTTGAGACAATTATAACATCCAGTTAACATCATTAATATTAGTACAGTAAATCTTTGTTAAAATAATTTACCTGACTCCAGATGGTCATATCCGGTTCATCCAGGATGGAAGACCCAGCTTGCTCCTCATCAGCCTCTGCTGGGGTGGAGGGAAGGGTGGAGGGAAGGGTGGAGGGAAGGGTTGAAAGTGATGCCCTGGCTTCATTCTGGTCATCAAGAAAACGGAGTTGTTTGTAGTACCACAGCCTGGGTACATAAACATCATCTGCTGATGCTCCTGATCTCCTTGATTCCTGGATCTTCCTATGCTCCCTTTTATACATGTTCCTCAAGACCCCAATTTTCTTGTACACTGTCTCCATTGTTGCTCCAGGGATGGTCTCCTGGACAAAGGACAGAAGTCTCTCCAGCGTTGACTTCCTCACATGCTTGTTATAATACTGAGGGTGTTTCACCTC